>CM069449.1:58766182-58999380 GCA_035610835.1 Ophiura sarsii
TCCTACACCACTACAGAAAAACTGCTGTAATACTGAATCAATTATATCTATACTCTTTATACTGAGACCACAGTAAAGATAAGTCTTTCCATTGCCTATTTCAGGACTTTCGGATCATTTGTGACATTTCTTATGTTTTTCTTTATTTTTTGAAAATGCCCTAAATTTTCACCTTCTGGAATTTCTGTAGACTAAACGAAAAGAGCTATGGCCATGAAACTTTGGGAATAAATGTATAAGCATATTGTAACGGAATACCGTTTTGCCCTGTAGACTTGCATTGTACAGTCAGGCCTACATGTATGTAATGTATAGGGGAAAAATAAGCTTATTAAAAAGTAAGAGTTTGGTGTTGAACATTAGTCGATCGTAGAGAACATGTTTTTATATATAAATATGAGATTTGGAATTATCTAAATTGAATACTTTTGTTTTTATGAGCCAAAATGATACTCCGAGATTAGCGACGGACGAACGAATTCTGTATTTCCGCGAATGTTATTGAAATTGTTTACTGTTTATATCGTGTCCGTTTAGGCTTCAAATCTCACCTTTTCATATTCACATAGCCATCCCTAGTTGTGTAAAATAGTCAGTATAGCTGTCATTGTCTTGTAATGTTCACATTATGTGTATTTTGTGTGTAAAAGTGATTTGTAAGGAAAGATGTTCCGATAAATATTTATAGCCTACTATGTATTTTATACTTCTAGATATTAAATTATATTAATGTATTCTGATTTTTCCAGTAAATCACCAAATCGTTTTGTAAACCACTTGAAGTTGTTGCAAATGTTGTGTAGATGTAAATTCATGTGATATTTGTGATGTATTTTATACTTTAAATGCATGTTCAAACTTACAAAAAGGTCTCAATTCATGCAACACGTTGCTAAGAAACAAAAGCAGTTGTTAGGGGGGCGTGGCTTAGAACTGCGTTTAGCGTGATAAGAGTGTTCTATTATTAGCGCGAACTAATCAGATGGCTGAAAGTCTTCTGCGCGATTAGAACAGTTCCAATGTTTTGGAAAGTAATTATTGAGGTGAATTTCGTCAGTCCGGCGGGTGGGAGCACCCAGACAGGTTGGCAACCAAACCTCCTGCAGAAAAGCTCCCACACAGCCAAGCCAGACCAGGCTGAATCAGAAATTCGAACTTGAATGCTGATAGCAGTTTAGGCATTGGGAATCCCGAAAAGTGCGGGCCAAGAAAGTCCTAAAATTGCGGCAATACTCAGAATTTGAGTTAGGTCCTATAAATGGGGAAAGAGATGATGATTTACCTCATCAGTCACCCAGTGTGAGGAAACACCTAAATGCTCAGGATAATTCTGGTAATGCAAATGAATTAGGGAATGCAATGTTCTGCATTCTGCAAGTCGTAATTAAAAACATGATCAAAATTGATTATTAAAGTCTTGACGTCAGTCTAGCAATATCTACGTCAAAACATACTTAAACAAACTTTATTATATGAATCCCAAAGTGCGTAAATGAAGGGAACGAGCTAGATTTTCGTACAAGATACATGGTGATTTTATGTAATTGTTCTAATAATTTGTGTGATTACCAATGATGTGAAAAGATGGAAGATGAAATATAAACCCATTAGACGGGTATGGGAATATTAATTTACACTTTAAACGTGTGTCAATACTGTTTGCAGTTATTTGTCTCCATTCTTATTGTTGTACTCTTTAAGATCTAAGCTGAAAATACTGAATCTAAAGGGCATTCTGACATCTCCTAAGACACGCTACCAAAAATAATAGTTAAGAGAATAATCCTATGGTTCAAATGGATATGGTCCTGATAAGGAGGTTCCTATCCCGAACAGGAGACGGTCGGCCCGTTCCCGTTACATTGGTGGCAGCGGTGGGATCAAAACGTTTTTCTTAAGGAAATACGGCCCACTTGTTGAATCATAGGAGGCTTACTGTGAGCTAAGAAATAATTCTCAAGATTTTTAGAACCATAGTTACAGTATGGACGACTCGGAACAAAATATGGAGATTGGAGATTTGTCAGATGCTGAGATCACAGCACACAAGTTAGAATACTTGAAAAATATTGAAAAGGGATTCAGTGATAGATCTGTGAGAGACAAACTAAAGCATGGAGGGAGTCTCCAAAAGCTTACAAAACTGACAGTAACCCTACTTTAGGAAAAATAAACGAGGGTGAGATCATAGTGGAAAACAAATATACAGGACATGCTTCGTGTCCTGACCAAACTAAATAAAGAAGGTATATACAGGACATGCTTCGTGTCCTGACCAAACTTAATAAAGAAGGTATATCCAGGACATGCTTTGTGTACTGTCCTGATCAAACTAAATAAAGAAGGTAAATTACAAATGTAATTTGGGTCTTGGACATAGCAACCAAGGGATTAAAATGCTAATGGAGCATTTAATATGATATAACAATATTCTGGTTATTTTTATTATTATGCTGTGGAAATTCGACATGTGAATTTGGAAAGGATTACGCTAACTGATGATACACAGATCAGTGGGGGCGTACTATCAACTGTTTCTGGTTTGAAACCAGGTGGAAACAATGTGCCTTGATAACCATAAATTCTCTTGGCAAGGCAGAGTGCATTTGAATAGGATATGAATATCTACTCTTGTTGGAACTGTTGTGTCAGAGCATTCGTGTAATTTTGAATCTTGTAATTTTCAAGATTGTGTATTTATGATCTTTCCATACACAGTATGATAATGTAAAATACTGGAACCTTCAAAAAGACCAAAACCATAAGAGACCTGCTGGTAATTCTTTTTATTATAATTTCAGGCTCTGGTTCAGGAATGGACCATCCGGGATCAAAACTGTAATGTGATTATAGGCAGTGTATCCTTAGGTCTCTTGTATTTGTGGTATTCTCGTTACCGGGTGCAGTGCTTCAAGCACGGTTCATAGTCTGGAAGGTCGGGATCACGTCTTCACTAGTGTATTAGACAACCTCATAAATCAACTCGTTAATTAAATTTTAGTCAGACCATAACTTGTCCATAACCTGAAGCACTAGGGTTATGAGGATGCATAGACGCGACGCGTGCTATGCAGTGGTCTGGTAACATATCCATAGAGCAATAGCTAAGCTCTAAACAGTAATAGAGATGAGAATACTCGCCAAAGCAAATACTTTGTAATAAAACAATGCAACATACATTTCTTTCTTTTGTTTAAAGGAAATTATTTATTTATTATCATTCCAAGAGTTACATAAAATTGTATCACTGGGGGCTGATATTTGGTACCATACTACAAGAGTAATGTAGCACAAATCGACTTATCGAATTGGGTAGATGAGGATGCAGCTCGGGAGCAGTCTGTATCGAATTGGGTAGAGCTCGGAAGTCGCCATCATCTGGGATAAAGTGTAGAAGCCAACTGTATTGAGTTGGTATATTTAATGCGGACTAGGGAAAGAACAATGTCCAGTGATGGATCCACAACATTTCCATGAGGAATTAAAATGTTGAACGTACTGATAATGGTTCATCATAAATCTACTGTTGTTACAGTAGAAACTGCTTGACAATTCATTGACAGTGACCGATAATATAGTTCGTCTTTTCGCTGATTTAAATACTGAATGAACTGTGTTTCAGTGCACATTACCGATTTTTTGACAATGCATGGCAATACAACATTAACTCTATATTAGATGTATCACAAGGTATGAACTATTTGAAAGTATCTCGAGATGGCCTAGTATATGTACCTGACACATTAACCTGCAGTAGATGTGTTATAAACGTACTGATAGTACTACTTACAAGTAAGCTTAGGGATTTCCCGTGATTTTTTTAGGTGAAAACCGTGGGATGTTTTTGTGAAAACCGTGTTCTCCCGTGATTATTGATATTTCAAGAAAAAACCGCGCGAAATTCCGTGATTTACCAAAGACTTGTGTGTAATACCTTGGATTTACGGAGCGGTCATATTTTTAGGCATTAGAAAATGCCACCGTATTACAACTACCAATTTCCGCCGGCTTAGAGGCCCTTTCTGTTTGTTTATGTAAAATATTTTGTTTTTCCTGGAGAGGTCATGACGTGACCTGAAGACATGTAAACATAAGTCGCACGCACGTCATCTCAACCAATCGCAGGACCCCGATCTATTTACAACATTATTATTGTAATTTATTATTCATCATCACATGATTTATTTTCATCAATGAATTTTGTTTGCCGTTGGTTGTCCGCAATGACGTTGTTCATTCATCATGATTACCACGTGCGTTTCTTCGGTCCGTATTTCAATACGATGTAATTGTATGCAATCGATATGAATGAATAATCACCCATTGAACGCCCTGGATTAACTTTTTATCAACCTTTCTGAAGGGGGTGGCGTATGTTAACAATTTCTTGTTCTTTTGAATTTGGTTTCGGCTGACATCCATATTGTTTATGAATTACCCTTGCGAGGTCATGACCTGAACATCTGTAAACGAAACCAGGAAAACACAAACAAATATCTACCAATCACAAAGCTCTTTTGTATTTACAAAAATATAATTGTAATTTATTCATCATCACATGACTTTTTTATGAATGAATTATGTTGAATATGCATTAATGTTGTCGTCGTCAAAAGAAACGGGAACCACCAGAGTTCGTAATGGGGGTGCTCTAAAAATATTCTTAAAATTGCCACATGTATTTTCAATACGATTTTCATCTGGGTGACCCCCGGCGTCGTAGGCTCACTGCCTTTAGCCATTGAAAGCTATTGTAAGCACCTTGTAATGCAATACAATACAATGCAATGCAATATGAATGCTGACGATACGATGTTGTTTGATGTCGTTTTATGACATCGAATGTGAGTCATGCTCTTAAAAGGATCTTGAATCAATAATCACCCATTGAACACGCTGGATTATTTTTTGTATCGACCAACAACGTTTCTGAAGAGGGTGGCGTATGTAAACAATCTATATGTTCTTTTGAAGTTGGGTTTGAAGTAGGCCTACTTATTTCTTTAGAAGACGACGGTCTTTTGTTTATCTCATTCAAATAAATTCGATATTATAAATCATCTGTCAATTGAATTTCAAGCAGTCCTGTCAAGTAGGCCTAGAGATGAATGCACTGTACACACTAATTGCGCGTCGATATCGTCTTGAAAGGAAAAAGTAGGCCTAGAGATTAATGCACCTGACACAATTGTACGTCGAAATCGTCTTGAAAGGAAATATTTCAATAGGTCAGGAATTCGGACGCAATTCCCACGCTGGCGTTTAATAATGAAGCTCGTAATTAGAGACACGGTTCAAAAGGTCAACTTAATACTACGCATACCATAATACGTGGAGGCGATGACCTGTGAATCATGCCGTAACACGCGGTTAATGTATCCCTGGGTGCACTGCGCGCGGTATTGATACAGTTATTAAAACTCCCTGAGCTGCCGAAAAATGGTTCTGTGAGCATGTCATGTGCGATCGCGATGTGAAACGATTGCAGAATAAAATAAGAATGATTTGCGCCGATATTTGCGACTTGTCGGACAATTATCGCGGCTGAAATAACAATTCCGCGATTTCACGGAACTATTTACAGAATCCGTGAGACGAAATTTGCTAAGAAGGGGGTAATGTAACGGAATACCGTTTTGCCCTGTAGACTTGCATTGTACAGTCAGGCCTATGTAATGTATAGGGGGAAAATAAGCTTATTAAAAAGTAAGAGTTTGGTGTTGAACATTAGTCGATCGTAGAGAACATGTTTTTATATATAAATATGAGATTTGGAATTATCTAAATTGAATACTTTTGTTTTTATGAGCCAAAATGATACTCCGAGATTAGCGACGGACGAACGAATTCTGTATTTCCGCGAATGTTATTGAAATTGTTTACTGTTTATATCGTGTCCGTTTAGGCTTCAAATCTCACCTTTTCATATTCACATAGCCATCCCTAGTTGTGTAAAATAGTCAGTATAGCTGTCATTGTCTTGTAATGTTCACATTATGTGTATTTTGTGTGTAAAAGTGATTTGTAAGGAAAGATGTTCCGATAAATATTTATAGCCTACTATGGAATCCGCCATCTTTTTGTAACTACGCTGGAGTGTTTCTAGATATTAAATTATATTAATGTATTCTGATTTTTCCAGTAAATCACCAAATCGTTTTGTAAACCACTTGAAGTTGTTGCAAATGTTGTGTAGATGTAAATTCATGTGATATTTGTGATGTATTTTATACTTTAAATGCATGTTCAAACTTACAAAAAGGTCTCAATTCATGCAACACGTTGCTAAGAAACAAAAGCAGTTGTTAGGGGGGCGTGGCTTAGAACTGCGTTTAGCGTGATAAGAGTGTTCTATTATTAGCGCGAACTAATCAGATGGCTGAAAGTCTTCTGCGCGATTAGAACAGTTCCAATGTTTTGGAAAGTAATTATTGAGGTGAATTTCGTCAGTCCGGCGGGTGGGAGCACCCAGACAGGTTGGCAACCAAACCTCCTGCAGAAAAGCTCCCACACAGCCAAGCGAGACCAGGCTGAATCAGAAATTCGAACTTGAATGCTGATAGCAGTTTAGGCATTGGGAATCCCGAAAAGTGCGGGCCAAGAAAGTCCTAAAATTGCGGCAATACTCAGAATTTGAGTTAGGTCCTATAAATGGGGAAAGAGATGATGATTTACCTCATCAGTCACCCAGTGTGAGGAAACACCTAAATGCTCAGGATAATTCTGGTAATGCAAATGAATTAGGGAATGCAATGTTCTGCATTCTGCAAGTCGTAATTAAAAACATGATCAAAATTGATTATTAAATAAAAGTCTTGACGTCAGTCTAGCAATATTTACGTCAAAACATACCTAAACAAACTTACTTATATGAATCCCAAAGTGCGTAAATGAAGGGAACGAGCTAGATTTTCGTACAAGATACATGGTGATTTTATGTAATTGTTCTAATAATTTGTGTGATTACCAATGATATGAAAAGATGGAAGATGAAATATAAACCCATTAGACGGGTATGGGAATATTAATTTACACTTTAAACGTGTGTCAATACTGTTTGCAGTTATTTGTCTCCATTCTTATTGTTGTACTCTTTAAGATCTAAGCTGAAAATACTGAATCTAAAGGGCATTCTGACATCTCCTAAGACACGCTACCAAAAATAATAGTTAAGAGAATAATCCTATGGTTCAAATGGATATGGTCCTGATAAGGAGGTTCCTATCCCGAACAGGAGACGGTCGGCCCGTTCCCGTTACAATATTACCTAAATTATCTCGTGAGTTTTTGCATATACAGTGTTTACTTTTTGAAAAAAATATTTTTTTCAATTTTTATTTTAGGGAAATTTTCAAAAGGCTGTAAAAAGGTCTAGAAACACTTAATCAGTAAAAACCCATGAGATAACTTTCTAAACTTAATTACCTTTAATATGACACCTTGTTTGTGTAAATTGAACATGTAGTTTTTTCTGTAGAAATTCACACAGTTTGGCAATATAGTGTTTCTAGAAAATAGTGAAAAAGTACTAACATTCCCAGTGAATAAACCATCCATCACCACTCAGTAGTGGAGGGGAAAAAAAAGTGTTATACCTTGGTGTTTTGGCATCAAAATAAAGTAAAAGTCTTTAGAATACATTGATTTTAAAAAAGAGAAAAAAATATTAACAAAACTATGTGTTTTCTGAAATTTGGCAGTTTTTGGGAATTCGGCTACGCCTCCTGTATTAAGTCAATGGGTTTTGAAATAACGAAAAATTCCGTAAATCAAAAACGGTTTTTTGGAAAAAATTCAAACTTGGCATATCATCTTTTCTCATCAATATACACATCCTCTGTTATTTTGAAGCAAATCATTGCCGGTCACCGTAGCCGAGTTAGCCACCTTAAGATAGACAGGTAGACCCCAGGGGGTTAAGAGTTGAGACATGAATATTACTGCAGCATGATGATATGGAGCACCGTCGCAGTGACCACAAGTCCTCTGAGTTTGAATGCTGAGTGATGGTCAAGGTCATCACAGCTGGAATAAATAAAGCATAACAGTGTGAACTGCCAACAGAAATAATAATAATGTCTCGAATCTCTTTGCCATCACTCACTCACAGGTGCGTGTTCGTCCGGACAAGATGGGTGTGGTCACAGAGGGTGTGAAGCATAGCATGAATCCGTTTGATGAGATAGCAGTGGAGGAGGCCATCAGGATGAAACAAGCCAAAGTCGCCAAGGAAATTATCGCTGTCAGCTGCGGACCACAACAATGTCAGGTAGGTAGGCAAACAACAAAATGATAAGTACTAGGGTGCACGTAGGTATGACTTCAACGAAGCAACCATTATGGTCTATTGGCTCAGTAATTATACATTTTTCTGAAGAAAACATTGTCCAGATTGTCAACCCCCCCCCCCCCCCCCCCCCCCCAAATACCATCATGTTTATACATGCTGGTAGAAAATATGAAAATAAGTTTGTAAACTAGCATATTAATACACATGACATGATTTTAGCTTAAATTTGTTGATGTGTAGATCAAGATCCTTGCAATGAATTTTAAATAAAGTGCTCAACATGACTTACTTTGTTTATGTCCTATAGAGTATCTTCCGACAAATTCTTGTCCAAACAGGCTAGATAGACATTTAGATGAATATTTTCGGAACAATTTGGTACCAAAGATGCCACAAAATTTGCATTTTTCTACGCACGTAAGTGGCGAGAAAATGCTGTGTGTGGCACTTGAATTTGGAAACGTCACAGATTTTCATTAAATGGTGCTAATCATGGCTTATCTTTGTTGCTTGGTGGCAAGTTTGTTACCAGATTGTGCCTAAAAGATCCATTCAAATGTTTATCTAGCCTGTTTGGTCCAAATGTAATCAGAAGTTTCTCTATGGAACATAAACAAAGTGTATGACTTTCTTTTGTTGAGCACTTTAGACAAGAGTCATCATGGATTCTGCCCGCTAAAATTGAGTGCTGAAAAGGGCTGTTTTCTGAAATGACTCGGGAGAACTGAGCTGAGAACTTGTTCCACAAGTGTCTGTGCATAGTCAGACGCTGAGATTATGAAAACTTTTGACTATCCTATATTGTTTATTTTGATCTTAAAAAAGAAAATGGTAAGGTTTGTTTTAACCTTGGCTGGGAAAAAATAAGGAACTGAGGAATGTGGTTCCTACAAATATTGACATTGGGAGGGAAATTATATGTATAAATATAAAGAAACACATTTGAAAGAAAGGAATTTGAAGGGACATTTTCTCCATGAAGAGAAATTGTTAAAAGTAGGTTCCCTGGAAATGTAAAAAAAATCTGGCTCCAACTGTGTGACTTGACACTGCCAGTGCCATCAGATGCAGTATTTCTTAATAGACCCTACTTCGCTTTCATTTAATTCAGGAAACTATCAGGACAGCACTTGCTATGGGAGCAGACCGTGGCATCCATGTTGTAGTGCCAGCTGGTGCCGACTATGAAAATCTGGGACCTCTCCAGGTGTCCAAGATCCTGGCCAAACTGGCACAAGAGGAAGACATCAACCTCATTATTCTAGGAAAACAGGTACGTAGGTGTTTATCAGTGGTGTAATATCAAGGGTTTAGTGCCGCACAGTATTATGTACAATGGCTACTCTTTATTAGATTGGGTTTTTATAAGGACACACCATTATATAGGTTACCCCTGAATGATGTCACATGCTGTTGACAACAAACAACATGAAGTCAGCAAATTTCAGATTGCACCATCACCTATAAATGTGGGGAATACATGTAGGACAAGGTCATAATAAGGGAAATTCATAAAGTCTTATTTCTGATATTTTATACATCTTGTATAAAGCCCACATTTCTCTGTGTTCTAAAATTGCTGTTTTCCATGTTTTTCCGTTTTCTCAAATGGTAGGCATAAAACATAACAACATATACAGTTACCGTACCGTACAACACTGGCGTCTATGGTAAATTAAAAGAATAGGAAGTTAAGGGGTCTTGCTAGAATCGTCATAATAAACAGTCTCTGTATCGATGTTTTCAATCGAAACCAGGTATTTTATTGCATAGAAACGACCAAGATAGGGCATGCAAAAGAGATGATTTTCCAGAACTTTCATCGATTGATCGATGAACAGACAAGACATGCGCGGTATGTGTTGTGGCAATGGCAGCATTGAGTGTCGTGATAGAGTTTAAATAGTTACTTGGGATGTTATTTTTCAAATATTTTATTATAATTACCACAGATTTTAAGGTTATTTTAAAATTTCTCATTTACCATTTTCTAACCCCGATTTTCGTAAATTTTGTCCGTTTTCCGTATCGGGGAGGAATGGAGGTTTTAATCTTGTATCACACCAAAGATTCTAATTCATGACAATAAAGAATTTTTCCACTACATTTTTAGGTATTTAATTTTCTTTTACTCCATTGATTTGTTAACTGCAAACCCAAAACTTGAAATGTCAATAACTTGACAATTTGTATTTGATGTTTTGAAACAAAGTAATTTTCAATAATCTGTAATTTCGGTTAGGACTGTGATCATTGATTTTAACACCAAAATGTCCCTCAACTTATTACCATCATGATATCAATAACTTAGTATTCATATTTCCCTCATTGTGCCTCATTTACTCGTGTTGGATCACAAATATTTGTGTTTTTCTTGCAGCATAAAACAGGCAGCATTTCATAATTTCATCAATTTTGCTATTCAATAGTTTCCTTTGACTTGATCTTGTTGTTTAAACGAAACTAATCGACGAAAAATATGCAAAGTGATTTTAAAAAGGCTCTGTACAATACTTATAATACAATTTCACTTTTATTATTATACAATATAACTCTCTTTTAAAACCATTCTTGTGTCCTATAGGCAATCGATGGTGATTGTAATCAAACCGGTCAAATGACCGCTGCACATCTCGACTGGCCGCAAGGCACGTTTGCATCGGAGGTCAAGGTAGAAGACGGCGGTCTTCAGGTTACCAGGGAGATCGACGGCGGGCTGGAGACTATAAAAATCAGTTTACCGGCGGTAGTCACTGCGGATTTGAGGCTAAATGAACCTAGATATGCAACACTTCCTAATATTATGGTACGTATAGATGAGGGCAGTGTTGTCACTATAGTTAGATTTATGATTGAACGAACACATTGAAGCAGCGTATTGCGTACATCACGCACAACCATGAGCGTGATAATTTTGGGCGCGATCAACTATTGTGGTGCGTGCATGTTGTTCGTTCAATTATTAATTTGACTAAATAGCCAAGATTTAGTGCCGGTTAATTTTACTGACGGTGAACGGAATAAGTGTTGCGAACAAAGTGCAGTGGATCATGGCATGGGGTCTAGAGGCCTTCTTAATATTTTTAAAGGGTTTTTTAATGAACTTTAAGGAGGGTTCCTGCCACATAATTTCTTGTTTTATGAGGCAGTTTAATGATTTTATCCACAACTTGTAAAAAAAAATATTTAAAAAAATATATATATATTTTTTTTTTTAGAGTTTAAACAAAATCTAAAGCATCCGGTGCATCACCCCTGTTTAGTAACCAAATGTTTTTAAATATTATACACAATTTGATACATTATAGAAAGCCAAGAAGAAACCTATAGCAAAGAAGACTCTTGCAGATTTAGGAATTGACATCAAACCAACTATAGAAATACTTAAAGTAGAAGACCCTCCTGTAAGGGAAGCTGGACAAAAAGTGGAATCGGTTGAAGAACTTATAGGAAAATTGAAGGATTCTGGCGTTATTTAAACACAGGTGAGTAATTAGTTATAGGGTGGCATCAGAATTTTCCTTTTGTAAAAGAAATTCCGCTTATTTTTGGGTCCAAATTTCTGCACTTTCTTTTCATATCCGCCTGTTTTTGGCCTTTTTTAGCCCGATTTCACGCACGTTTTCAGGGGGGGGTTTCAGTTTTTTCATTCTCATGCCTGTATAGGTTTGTAGTACAACTCAGTGTAGGGGTGCTCGTGGGTTTATAGAATCACACAAAATAGAGGACCTGCCAGTCAGGGAGGCAGGGCAAAACATCGAGTCAGTTGAAGAGCTCGTACAAACATTTAAAATATTAGGTGACATTGTAAGGTGGATGTTCCGATAACTTCAGTTTTTTTTGCCAATCAACATATTTTAATATCAGAAGAAACCCCATATTTTGCTCATTATTTCTGTAAAATGTTTGGCCCAAGATATGTTCCAGTTAGACATTATAGGCCAAAATGCAGTGAATTACTGCCAAACTTTGTTAACCACCCGGTCTAGTGGCATCCCCGATCAGTATAACATTAGTATCTAGGTGTAAAGTTATCATAAAACTGTTTGTTATTCTTTTTTCATTCTCCAGGACCAAACTCATGGAGCATACTTCTAGGTCGAATGAAATATAGGTGGATTGATTAACAAATTGGGTGTGATTGGAAATGGACTGTGACTGATATCATCACAGGTACAACTTGATATCAGAAGACAAGACTGGATTACCACAATAACTGTCTTAAATCCCTTGGCAAATCAACCTGGACATTGTATAATAACGTCAGCTCAGGACTTGTTTAACCCCCTGCCTATCTAACAGTGTTTGTGATTGGTCAATAACAACAAAATGTACTCACTTGAATAGCCAATTAAAAGACAGCTTCTAATGATTTCACTGTATAAATCGCTATCAAGGATACAACCATTCTAACGATGTCTCTGATTGGTGCAACAAATGGTGTCTCCATCTTTCTGGCCAATCACCAGGTAGTTCTTAAGGGGTTAAATGAAGGCAGTAATCACTAATACCAACACATGCCATTGCCCTTGTTGTGCAATGGGATTCCCATAAGGACTTGCATGAATACGCCGTGTCAATCTATACTTCATTGCTCCTCAAATCTGAAGGTGACGTCCGAGCGTGATCCAGTGATGAGACTTGGTATTTATGAGAGTGGTCATGTGCGTCATTGTTGGAACACTAAACGCTGAACGCTAATATCGTTGTAGCATCATCCAAGCGGCACAATTCCTTCCCATTGAAAAGCAAACCCAGCAATTACGCAGAGCTCTGTGGTGTTATATGCGAGTAACAGGATTTGGTTTTTCATCACACGTGTCATCAGGTGTTGGGTTAATAGAATCGATCTGCTCAGAAGTTATAGGTTCATAATTTAGGTGAGATGAAGTGAGCACTATGATTAATTCAATGAATTTGAAAGGAATGATTGAACATTTTCTGGATGAGGGACGAAATTGGCATAGTGCATTGGTGATATAATATAATTTGCCTATCATTGCATTAGTAGCCACGTGAAAAGTGTGTGTTATAATTATTATGCCCCTCAAAATTGAATACACTTATTTGACATGAGTAGTTGGTTTTGATTTTAAAGCTTCAAATTAAATATGATTTTCTCAAACTGGCAATATTATGAAATAAAAAGGTTAACATTTTAAGATGTAAATTTGGACCGATTAATGGTTTGTTGAATAAAGGTGAACTGCTATTTCGTTAACAGGGTCAGTTATATGTTGTTGTATGATGTGCTTCTTGTTTTAAGAAAATTGACTTGGCCCCAAACCCAAAGCAAGGATTTTCTTAGTTTTGGCGAAGCCACCTTACAACAGCGAATGAATTCAGAAGTATGTGGCTGCGCATGAAGGCAACTAGTGCACTGTGCATAATATGTGTGGCGCTTACATGCGTCCAATACCAGGTATGTGTGGCCATAATAGCGTGCAGAGAGATAACAACCGAATATTTCTCGCCAATTTGGAACTGATTAAACCATAATCTGGCATTTTCACTTACTGTTAATTTGATATTTGTTGTTGCACACCATCTATTATATGCGACCAGTGACTTCAAAAAGGACATGTTTGTTGGCAAACACAGTTTTGAATTAGAGGCCAATATATTATTTTATTAAAAATAGTTTAGAAATATCAAAAATCATTTAAAAAAAAGATATATTCATATTGTGTTTCATACCAATGAAAAGCTTATATTCCTTTCCAATGATTGATACCTCATTCGTAGCAACTCTGTTTCAGTGCTTAGCCACCTGCTTGTGAATGTTGGGGGCTCTCATTCGAAATGTGCCAAATCCACGACTATTTCTAGCTCAAAAGAACAGCTCTTCAATGAAGAGTTACAATGACAGCTACATTGTGAAACGCTGTTTAAAAGGTTTAAACAACTGGCGTTGTTCAAGTACCCTGCTTAGACGAATGTTTAAATACTCAAAACTTGTTTAAGTAGGTTATTTGAAGAACCCTGTTGTTTTAAAACTGATTGTTAAACATCATTTTTTGCTGTGTTGTAGAAAGAGATACTCTATTGACTTGTGAGGACAAATACCGTAAAACGGGGTGAATAGGGACAAAAATGGGAACAGTTTTTTAAATGTCACCCGGCCAGTTTGTGTACCGTAAAACATGGTGAATAGGGACATGGGGGCACCGGGACATGGGGCACCCCATGTCCCTATTCACCCTGTTTTACAGTACTGATGATTTTGGCATTCAGATTGAGACCTCCCCATATTCTCAAGCAAGTGGCTGAGCTCTGAAACAATTACATGCTACAAATTTTGATTCGCTGGAAAGATGAACACATTAGCTTTCAATTGATATGCAACACAATATGAACATGTCCCTGGGATCAACCACGTGCTTGAGAATAAGGGGAGTTCTCAATCTGAATGTGCCAGAATCATCGCTATTTTGTCCACAAAAGTCAAAGGAACATCTCTCTACAACACAGCAAAAATGTTGTTTAACAGTTTTAAACAACGAGGGTTCTTCAACAAGTACCCTGCTTAACAAGTTTTGCGTATTTAAACATTCTTTTGAGCAGGATATTTGAACAGCAGTCGTTAAAAAAATGTAAACAACGTTTTTGCACTGTAGCTCTCGATGTAACAGTTCATTGAACATAATTATAACAGAGTTGTTCTTTTGAGCACGAAATAGTGGTGAATTTGGCACATTTTGAATGAAACCTCACCACATTCACAAGCAGGTGGCTATAGCACTGAAACAGGCGATTGCTACGAATGAGGTATCGTTGGAAAAAGGAACACATTAGCTTTTTATTGATATGAAACACAATATGAATATATCACAAAATATTTGAAAACTTGGCGATTGAAAACAAATTTCTGAACTTTTTTTGAGCAGTTTAGAATAAAACATCATACTTACCATGAAAACGAATCAAAACTGCCATCTCTCAACATGCATTTTTTTTAAATCGCGGCAATCAAAAGGCCCTGGTATCAATGAAGTCATAGTTAAACAATGTACTTGCGCAAATTTGAGCACCAATCACCATGAAGTCATTGATACCAGGTCTTGTGCTCACTGCGAAATTAAAAAATTTGTTGAGAGATGGCAATTTCTTAATCGCTTTCATGATAGGTATTTTTTGGGCTCTATCATTATTTTTCTAACATATACGGTAATGCACAATATTGTGCTTGCTTGGACACCTCCATTTATAGAATATCTTAGTTCAAATGTTGCTGTATTGATACACATACATTTGTTGTTACAGATATCAGAAATGTTCGGTTTGTATCTCTCTGCGCGCAAAAGAAATCCAAGTGTATGAGTGTCATTACGACCACAAACATGGTTTTAGGCGCATACACGAATATGATGCACTGTGCGCTTATTACTTGCACTTGTTACTTGCATCCTTCTGTATTCATTCACTACTGTAAGAAGGCTTCGCCAATTTGGAACTGATCAAACTATACAAGTTTTCTATGTAGAGTATGGCTTCAAATAAAAGCTTCAAATATAGAGAAGAGAATGGCTTCAAATGTGTACTGTCACGACTGCAGCAGTTGTTGGTAAAATGCATTTTGAGATATTGATATAATTAGGCATGGAAAAAAGAAATAAAATAAAGACAATATTACAGTATTTTTTCTTCCCAAAATTAGAGCAGTATCCAAAGTTGTCATTTTGAAGCATTCATAAAGCTCCTTTTGTAGGTATTTAAGATCTCATTTTCTTTTAGAGACAACTGCACCCTTTTGCAGCAGCTGTACACAAATAGTTTTTTTTCCTTCAAAATACAGTCATCAAAAAAAGTAACTATACATGTAATAAATGGGCTTCTAACTCTATAAATATATATTCTACCTAAATATATTAGATTATAAAGTTGTTAAAGAATTCATCTTCTTTAATATGAGATATTCAAAGCTAAGATCAGATGATTATTGAGGAAGTGACACTCCAAAATGTAAGGTGAAGTCAGATTTTCATTTTCACATTTTTATTTTCTACACACGGACCCATCTATGGGTACATTATCGATTACCGGTAGTGCAATTGGGAGATAACTGCGCAGGTTGGACAGTTGGCCGCATTGTTCCGATGGATCAATACGCTACACACACGCTCCCTTTCATATTCTCCCCCGTGTTGAAATGTGAAAATGAAATTGTGACTTTACCTTACATTTTGGATTGTCACTTCTTCAATATTCAACCTATCCTAGCGTGCAATATCTCATATGAAAGAAGATAAATTTCTCAACAACTTTAAATATAGTTTAATATTTTTAGATAGGATATATATTTCTAGAGTTAAAAGCCCATTTATTACCTGTATAATTACTTTTTTGATGACTGTAGTTCATTTAACTTGCTAATTATAACTTTTCACAAGAACATGTTCATAATTATTTGACTTTTGAAGAGATTTAAATGTTTGCCTGGACATTATTATTTCGCTTGCTGTGAAGGGTTTCTCATTTGTTATAATGTGGCATCATCCACAGGGTCACTATTTGTATTGAATAATTATAGAATGAACCTTGCACCTACTAACCATACACTAAATGGAATAAAAGTGCATGGTGAGAGCTATAGTTTGATCAGTTCCAATTTGGCGAGAAATGTGTTTTTTATCTCTCCGCCCGCAAAAGTAATCCAAGCTTGGGCCTGCAATTATGGCCACACGCACGCGGTAGTGGATGCACACACACGCATATGGTGCGCTAGTTGCCTTCATGCGTGCTTGCGTCCTTCTGTATTGATTCACTGCTGTAAGGCGGCTTCGCCAATTTGAAACTGATTAAACTATAGGTGTGTAACTATATTCTGTAACTGCAATTTTTACCATACAAATATTGCAGAGTTAAGCCAAGAGTAACTGGACACACTTTATGCAAACACAAATAGATTCAACACAAAAAATGGGATCATCACATTTTATTTCCAACTTAACTGAACAATAAGGCTGACTGACATATTGTTACAATATTTTGCAGAACCTGAAAATGGGAATGGTTTTTTCATGAGGATTTATGTGAGTATTATATTTTGTTCATCAAAGAATTTCAAATGACAGATTTTTTTAAATATAAACCAAATCTGTCTTTGGGGGAAATGTAGGCCCACGGTATCCAGTCACCTATTTCGCACCATCATGAGCAGTAAATATTTCCCACACAATCTTATTTGATGGCTCCAATAAATGGAGCACGCTATTAGATAGTTGTGATATTCTGTGCTATTTAGTCATTGTAGGTACAATAATTTATGTTAGATTTTAATAGCAGAAAGTAACAGGTAATTCCAACAAAATCAGAGATCTATATCACAAAAGGGGACCACTGTCACTAAGTGGATTAAATATTAAAGTTACTATATAGGCCTTGCCTTTTTACAAATAGAGGAAAGTGTGGGTAAAAGCTCGCTCCTTTTTTCTATTGTTAAAAGGTATGAAGAAGGAGGATCTGAGATTGACACCCCGCTGATAAGAGCCAGGTTTTATATGATGGGCAATGATGCAAATCAGATGTCTGTATTGTTAGTGCCTAAGGCCAATTTTTTTTTGTTATGTTGTCCTCCACAACTTTCAGAGAGGAGGGGCGGGCGGGCGGGCGGGCGGATTTTTTCTTTTACCAGCGGAAGCTCAAAGTTCAGTCAACAAGAAGTTTAAATCACTCTAAGAGTCGCACATATGTTATAAACACTTAATTCAATATTCAATGTAATTTAAACTGTTTAAAAAAAAATCTGAAAAAATCAAAACAAATCTGAGCGGCCCTAAATCTGACGGGCGGTCGAGGACAACATAACAATTTTTTGTTGTTGGCCTAATTGTAAAATACAACTAGCCACTTGAAATGGTTGGGTTTGACACTTTTAGAGAAGGATACAATGGGTAGTTTAACTTGAATGGTTACCTATATTGTTTTTGACATTTTATGACCGAGGAAAGCTTGGGATTAAAAAGGAGCGCATTTCCTCACTCTTTCCCCAAGCTTTCCATGCTCTTTCCTCTATTTGTAAAAAAGCAAGGCCCCTAAATGAAATTCTGATTTGCTTTGCTTTGCATTGGAGCTACACTTGACAAATCCTGCAAAAATTCCAAAAAGAGAGTGTGTCATAGTTTCACAGTCAAATTCAAAAACATTATAATTTAAACAAATTACTATCGACCGTTTATCGTTCACATCTTTTTGTTCGACCAATACAGTATTTGGTTGGCACCTCACTTACTAATTATGACTAAACATGACAAATAGTAACATACTTTTTAAAGAATCCAGCGATAGATACAGTACCACACCTCAATGCCATTCCATGCCTTATTAGATTTTTCAGTTGGACAGGCGACCCTATAAACTTTGGCCTCTGAGGACCCTCCTACCCTATGTTACATTCAGGGCTGTCACCAGACTAATCTGAGTGCCGGCTAAATTTTTAAAAACACACAAAAATCAGCAGATAAAAGCACGAGGTCAGGAGGTCATAATGCATCGCCAACGTGCAGTGGATCATGGCATGGGATCCAGAGGCCTTCTTAATGTCTTTTTAGTGTTTTTTAATGCACTTTGAGGTTTCCTGCCACATAATTTCTTGTTTTATGAGGCAGTTTAATGATTTTATCCACAAATTGTAAAAAAATTTAAAAAAATTAAGAGTGCCAGTCGGCCGAGGTCTGTGCTGGTCGGTGCCGATCAGCGTAGTGACAGCTCTGGTTACATTTACATGTAGGGGCTGCTCAGTTTGAATATGACCTCAATTGTTTCAATTTAGACTCATCTTCTGAGGTGACATTTACAAACAAATTTTTATTTTTATATTTTGGTAAAGTCTACTTGTAGAATTCGTGCTCTGATTCGTCCTTCTTGATGTTGTTGCGGTAGCCTTTCTCAAAGTCCTTGGCCAGGATTACGTAACGGTTCTCTCTTACTGCCTGCATACCAGCCTGTATAATAAAAAAATCCAAGAAGTTTTGTTATAATTGCTTTTATTTTGAAAATTCAAAATTAGTTTGTTACCTCTTTTTTACTACATTGCTATTCCCTAAATTATGCAATACTTATTTAATTTTAAGCAGAAAATAATAATATTTTGCCAATTTGGGTAAAATCTTTATCTTTAAAAAAAAGAATTACGACCCTAATTTTTGAGATTTTAAGGTAGGACGCTGAGTGAACACAATAATTGTTTTTTGTCGTAGAGGAAATAGTGGTGTTAGAATACTGTATAAGTAGAAATTTTGGCGAGGTTTTTATTTTTGCGAATCAATCCTCATCCTCGAAAATATAAACTCACGAAAATTATTGACTTCCATTGACTTTTGTTCACAAATGTTGAAAATCAGGAAAATAAAAAATTGCGAAATGCCTGTTATGACCATTTTCGTGAAAATATCTTATCGCGAAAATATTGACTTTTACAGTATGCCCTATGACCGGGCCTGGAAAAAATATTAACTTCCCAGCAAGGTAACCCACATTTCCCTCCAAAATGGACCATTTCTCACTATTTCTTTATGGAAGGGCAACATTTCCTGGCAAGGAGCTTCCTAATTTGCCTGTCCATGACATCTCAAGATAGGAGGTAAAGATATAGTCGGCATCAGAGAAGTCCTGCACTTTTTCCTGTGACAACTGCGTACAGCGTAAACACGGAAATGCGTTGTAGAACAGCGTTACAATAGTGTTTTCTTTGAGCAGTTTGACGCGTCGCGGTATCTGTAATCTGATTGGCCGCTATCGTGTCTATGGGTCATGAATGTCCCCGCTCACATGCTCATTAACTAGATCTTGTGCGTTGGCGGTTTTAAAAAGTGCCAAAGTATTCTGGCGACGACTATAGGACATATTCTACTAATCCAATCATAACATCCCATTACACTTCTCTGTATATGTGACTAGTCGCATCAAAAAGGACACGTTGCTGGCAAACACAGTTTTGAGATAGAGGCCAATATATTGGGTGAAATATAAAGAAAATAATAGAATAAAATATGCTTCCTCAAATCATATCTTGTGATTACAAAACCCTTTTACCATTCTACTATGATACACTGATGATGAAATAAATCGAAAGCTTTGTAGCTTTGTCTGACCTGTTAACAATTTGATTATTTCCTATTATCTTATGGCATCTTTAATTAAAAGATCCAGGTCACTTTTCCTGCCTGTACATGTGTACAGTTTAATATTTGCTGTCTTCACCTTGTGATTACAAAGTCTGATTACCTTCAACATGGTATCATTTCAAAAGCTTAAAATGTGCTTTTTTCAACTCATACCAATAACTCAGATTTGACTCTGGCCTCCAACATGTCCATTTTGATGTGACGGGTCACATATATGGGAACAAACCATGATAACATCTTCTCAGAATAACCTACCTCTTGACATATAGCATTGACGTCAGCTCCTGAAATCTTGTCTGGCCTTGCTACATCTGTACAGCATAATAGTCAAGGAATTAAATACATAAAGTCAAATTCAAATTCTCAATTATGACCTTCATAGGTGGATTTTGTGGATCCTAGAAGACGTCTATAGCAAGAGGTTTTTGCATACATACAAATCTCTTGCATTGTGTCACCTATGGTTACTAACAGTTTTTATCTTAGAATTTGGCACTTGAGCTAATTGGTAATATAGATCATTGAAAATCTTAAGTTTTTCAAAAACAAGTTTGATGACTTCTCAACTTGTTAGTTCTGATTGGTTGTACTGTGTGTGATCCAGCAAGAGCAGAGCTACTGCTCTTAATCTTCTAAATGTTTTCTTAACCATTTCACCTGAGTTGTTGTTTTTGGAATAAGGGGCTAAGGACAGTCAGTGGCGGCAGCACAGGGGTGGGTTGGATGGGGAAATGCTGTCCCAGTCACAAACTTTGCCACCCCCAGGCAGCTCAAGACTTAATCATCATGGATTTTAGTAAAGCATTTGATGTTGTCGCCCATAATAGGCTTCTTCAGAAACTCAAACGCTATGGCATCCAAAACAAAACCCATGCTTGGATCAGCAGCTTCCTCAAGCACCGTGTCCAGCGTGTCGTTGTCGGTGGTGAGCACTCGACCTGGGCCGAGGTTGATTCAAGCGTACCGCAAGGCACTGTGCTTGGGCCGCTATTGTTCCTGGCGTATATTAATGATCTGCCTAACAATATCAACTCGAGTGTCAGATTATTTGCTGATGATTGTGTGCTTTATAGAGAAATCAACAATGAATTTGATCAAAGGTCCCTTCAGGACGACCTTGACACACTGGTAGTCTGGCAAAATACATGGCAAATGAGTTTTAACCCGAAAAAATGTCATACTATGAGACTCACACATTCAAAAAACCCAAAGCTGTATGAATACAAGTTGGGTGACTCAATCTTGCAAGAGACCAAAAGTCACGCTTATCTGGGTGTCACCTTAACCAATGACCTGACATGGAATAATCACATCATACAAGTCGCATCAACAGCAAATAGAACACTTGCATTTGTTATGAGGAATCTCCACCAATGCCCTCAGGATATCAAAGTATCTGCATATAAGACCTTAGTCCGACCACTTATTGAATATTCCTCGAGTGTGTGGGAACCTCATACAAAAGTCCTCACCAACAAGCTGGAAGCTATCCAACGTAGAGCAGCAAGATTCTGTATGACTTATTTTAAATCAAGATCTCCTGGATCCGTCACCAACATGTTAAGGAAACTGCAGTGGGAATCACTCACAGATAGACGCCAAACCAGGAGACTGGTCATCCTTCACAAAGCGATCCACGGTCACCTATCCATCCCAATTGGTAACCTCACCCAGCCAGCATCACGTACCTCACGGCACACAAACTCTCAAGCCTTCAAAACAATCGCCGCATCGAAAGATTGTTATAAGTTCTCTTTTCTGCCAAAGACTATCAGAGACTGGAACAGTCTCCCGGACTCAATTGTCACACTAACCGACAGTGAACAATTCAAAAAAGCAACCAAAGTTTACCTCGCAACTAAACAAGACTAAGCAACCAACCCAAGTAGAACTGCATACACAACAACCCTGACCGCTTGGTTCCAGTGGAACGTTGGCCAGTACTACAAAAGAAGAAGAAGAAGACCCATTCTATTTTGACCACCAAACATTTAAAAATTTCGACTTTTGATTACTTAAAATAAGCTTAAAATTGGTCTGAAATGTCTAATTCAGACCAGATTATGTTAAATTCAGGCAATTTTTACATTAAAAGCAAACTTTTTTGTCCCACAACTTTTTTTTCTTGCCCCCTCTCCTCTTATTATAGTATACATGAAAAGGATACAATCTTCAAGGTCCACTTCATCGGACAGATTCATACTGGTACAAATGGTGCTGAAGATGAGACGCTTCTGACGTCTGTCTGGCATGGGGAATTCTATCTTTCGGTCGAGTCGGCCGGGACGTAGCAGAGCTGGGTCCAAGGTATCGTGACGATTTGTGGCCATTATAACCTGGAAATATCAATCAGACACAAAATACAAAATATGAAGAAAAAAATGTTGTGATTAGTATTGTTGTACTGATACAATTTCAGATATTACAATATTTTCATCTTTACAAATACTTCACATTGGCAATTAAATACCAGTTCAACTCTTTGTATCGTGAGAAATTAGACAAATCAATGCACTTGCGCGACACAATCACAAAAGCTCTCCCCATGCAGGCTATATTTAGCTTCCTCTGGACAGTGACGTAACTTAATAACAGGTGCAGCTTTTACGCGCACGTGTGTATCTTCCGCCTTTCAACGCTGGTGCATATACGCCAGCGCCGCGAGTAGTCCCACACGTTATGTGCTGCAATTAGTAGAATACGCGGTTACGTCACTGTCACTGATGACCAAATAGACTATAGTGCTGCTATTCGCAAGTCAGTGTCAGTACGCTTGCATTTATTTTCCTAATTTCTCTTGTGACAACACACACATGTTTCTTTACGTAACAGTAAAACGGCAAGCCCATGAATGTACTTACCTTAACGTTAACAGTCTGGTCAAATCCGTCCATCTGATTCAGCAACTCCAGCAATATTCTCTGCACCTCTCGATCGGCTGCAACGGGACAAAGGTAAAACAAGAGATTGAATGTCAAAAGGGAACTCAATTCTGCCCCGTCCACCCTTCCTTACTAAAAAGTGTTGTAGGTTTTTAAACCATGGAATGGTACTGTTTGTTGACATTATTGGTTTTTAAGTTGAGTTATAAGCCAGCCTTGAATTAACCCTTACACCACTACACCTTCCAAAATCATACAGCTAGAAACTATCTCCATGTGCATGCTACGGCATTGATGGATGACATTGTCATCATCTGAGCTGACGTGGATACGAAATCGCTGCCAGAGCAAGCGTTAGGAGCTTAGCTCAGTGTGTAAGGCCTTGGCGCTAGTATGCGGATGGTCCGGGGATGGAATCTGGAGGGTTTCACGGCCGTTTGTTGTGTAATAAGTTCATACTTTGTCCCCCTCCCCCGATCCACACGAAAACATAGCCGTGGGAGTAAGGGTTAAGCAATCTACTATTTTGGAAGAAAAAAAAGTTTGTCTCAAATGACATGAGAGACTGAAAATCAATTTTTTTCAATTTAGACCTGATCGTCATTTGTTTGGCCAAAAAGTTGGATTTTGCAAGATTTTTTGAGAAAATTAAAATTGAAAAAAAAATTGAAAAAAAAAAATGAAAAAATGAAAAAAACACCAAAAAAACAAAAAACACACAAACTTTTTTTTTTGCCTAACACTAACAGTTTTAATTTGGTCTAGAAGTGGGAGATATTTTAGAGCCAGGACAATTTTCATGATAACAGGAGGCATGACTGAAGTTATAGAGTTGTAAACTAAGCAGATAAAGAGCATGAGTAACTCATTTTGAAAATAACCTGCTCCTAGTCCTTAGTTACTCCTTAGTCATGTTAGTTGCCTGACTTGGAGCAATTGATGATGTCCAGGGAGCCAAAGACTCTCAATTAAATTAACTCCAAGTTTTCAACATCAAACCGTTTTGTTTTTGTGGGGTTTTTTTACTCCTAATTATAATATATGTGATGCAGCACATAAAAAGGGGGACTTTGCTGTTGTGTGTATTTCAAGAGAATAGATGAAAACAGACAGAAAAGAATATTCACTTGTAAAAGCTGAATGCCTTGATCAATTTGGTGTCATTTTAAAGCTTAGAAAATGCTCCAAGAGCACACATAATAAACTCAAAATTGATTTCACATGCAAAGTCCCCCCTTTTGATGTGCTGCATCACATATTTCAAATCTCAACTTCTCTTTCAACAATGGTTAAATCTTACCTCCAGTTTGTGCATCAAATCGTTTTGTCGCAATAGCATCAATTTCATCGATGAAGATAATGGCCGGTGAGTTTTCCTTTGCTAGACGGAACACATCTCTCACCATCCTGGGACCTTCACCTAAGTACTTCTGTACAAACTCTGACCCTACGACCCGTATAAAGGCCGCTGATTAAAGAGAGAACAATAAATGTTAGTCACTGTGAATTTATTAAATATGCCATTAGTCCAGGGCTGGTAGTTTAGTGAATCACACATACATATTTGTTAATGTTTCCATGAATCTTTCATTTATAAGTTTGGCAAACACTGGATACCTGACAGCACAAATGGAACTATTTACTGTGTTCAGTTTTAGTTCAAATGTTTTATGGAGCTAAACCTATCCTCTGATTGTTGTATAATTGGTTAATACCCCCTTATTAGATCAGTGACAGTCATAATATGCCAAGACATCAGTGACCATTGCGAGTTTATTTACTAATCAAGTGAAACTATGTTATCTTCAATTAATTGCTTTGTTAATTTGGTTACTTACATTACAAGGGCTACCGTATTATCTAATGACACTCAAAAAGTGTATATTGGCCCATCGTCTGAAAGTCATAGTGAACCCAAAATATCATGTTCTTAACTACTTTGGAAAAAAAGAAGCTCTAAACCGCCTTGAGTATGTGATGTGTGAGCTATCTATCTCACAAACATTAATACAACACTAATTTAGGAGGCTCACATATCACCAGTCACATCAGAATGGGGCTTTTGTTGGCAGTATGCCTTTTAAGATCGGATAGCCTGGTAAATGAAACGAGATGGTTGTGACGATTTCCTAATGGCAGCAAAAATCAGTGGTTCGGAAGTCACATAAAAATGGTGGTCCCGTGCATCGGAAGAGCAATACCCGAGCACGTTAAAAGGTTACAGACTCTTTCGCAAAGAGTAGGGGATCATCCCGGTCTGTAGCTGTTCACACATCTAACAGACCCCAATGGAAATAAGCTTCAAGGAGGCTTTCTTAGGTTATCCAGGGTCGTAAGGCCCGAATAAATAAATACAAAAAATACAACAACAACAAAAATACAAAAAAAGATATTGAGGAAGTAAAGCATGAAAAAACAAAAGAAGTAATAGAGAATTCCAACCTAACGTTTCACATACGATCTGAACGCATTGACTAAATATATCAAGCAAGTGTCATTCTAAAGCGTGAAAAAAAACACTTTTCCATAAAAATCAAATCTCAATTTCCATAATTCCACCAACCTGTAGTATGTTTATCCAGCCCTTCAGCATGTATAAAGTAAAAATGCCCAATGGTTATACATAGGAAATGTTGCTTTATACATGTTTAGGGGGCAAGAGCACTAAACAAGGTATTGAGAGATGACTTACTGGCCCTTGAGCATGTTTAAGGCAGACTGCCCAAAGGTTATACATAGGACGTATTTCATTATACATGGTAAATAAAAGGCTGGATACAGATTTGGACAGAACAGCGAGCATATAAGACAAATTCCACCAACCTGTAGTATGATGAGCCACTGCTTTAGCCAGCATAGTTTTGCCGCATCCCGGTGGTCCATACATGAGCACACCCCTGGGTGGATCTATACCGATCTGTTGATAGAGGTCAAAGTGAGTGAGCGGTAACTCCACGGCTTCACGGATCTCTTGCTTCTGTAAGTCCATACCACCGATGTCAGAGTAACACACATCGGGCTTCTCATCTGTTGGCATCAGAAAAAGTGCAAGTTTAAATAACTGTAGTGTATGCATGCAAATGAAATTGCCTGAAAAACCTGTGTAACGAATTTGGCTACGCATGTTACTAACGGGTTGAAAATAAAAGAAAGTGAGACATTTTAAAAACAAAATAGCCTGAATATAGGCAAAAGCCTAAAAATGTTAATGCCTGCAATCAATCATAATGAGTCTCCAATCATGCTTATCAAGCATATAAAATAGCTATTTTTGATACGCACATAGAGTTGCTTACAGGGTCATTCCACCCCAACTCAACAAATGGATTACACAAAAAAATAGATTTGTTCATATTTAATATACTGGTAGATATTGATGAGATATGAAAAACATGACATTTTGAGGTTCTAATTCCGTTTTGTTTTCTCGTAGCGACAATTTGAAATTGTTGGGGGGTCGCCAAAATTCCGCAAAAAACACGCGTCGCGAAATGAAAGTCCATGTTGAGCGGCCATTAACTCAAAAACTACAACTAATTTTACCATCCAATTTTTGGGGGATTGTAGCCAAGCAGTAGTACTACCTATATATGCAGAGTTATGCACTGATTATACTTGTATGACTTGGATACAGCCTTCCAAAAAATCTTTTAAAGTGTTTTTGACCCTAACTAGCTTTTTACTGATACTCTGGGTTTCAGGAATACATGGTCTGCAGTATTTCTGATACACACGTTACAGTTGCTTACCTGTGTCCAGCATAGTTATACTGCTGTCAGGTTTCAGCAATACATGGTCTGCGGTATTTCTGATACACACATAGAGTTGCTTACCATACCTGTGTCCAGCATAGTTATACTGCTGTCAGCTTCAGGAGGGAGCACATCAACCAGGGCATTACTGAGTGAAGATTTTTACTGATACTCTGGGTTTCAGGAATACATGGTCTGCGGTATTTCTGATACACATGTTACAGTTGCTTACCTGTGCCCAGCATAGTTATACTGCTGTCAGCTTCAGGAGGGAGAACGTCAACCAGGGCATTACTGTGTTTGTGTAGAGCTACAGATGCGCTGGGTTTCAGCAATTCACGATCTATTGTGCTTAGGATACGCACGTATGAGTTGGAGCCTGCATATTGAAAGAAACCATGTTAATTAATTAGTCATAAAGATTTGTATTATTGTACATGAAATTATGAATGGAAAGGATTACTTATTCACATTGACTTTTGTTGACTGGATTCCAAAAAAGAAAATAGATATAACACATAATACTAATGATATGTTTCTCTTTAGGATACTTTGAAAATAAGGTGGAACTCCTTGTTATAATTACCTATCAGTTGTTCAATTTTTATGTGTGTTTTTTCAACAGGAAAGCACCATTACCAGAGTGACTAGACTACACGCACATAATTTTTTTTTTTAAAACAAGTACAAGGCAGTCAAGTGTGTATGTTATTGAATCACTGCGTTCATCATGTCTGGTACATGCAAAACTTAGACTTGATTCTCCTGTCTTCCCAATTTTCCACACTGCCCCTGCGAGGGTGCTCAAATGTGAAGACTGGAAAAAAGACAGTTCCAAAAGTGTGCGCTGATAAACTCGTGAATAAACATGAGCTTTTCATGCACCAGTCACGCCACAGTGCGCCGATAGTTTCATGTGGCGTTGTACACCGCGTGACGCGATAGGGCGCACAATTTGCCTCCCCGTGGTGCAGCGTGATGATCGTTCGATGCACTGCCTTTGAATTGGACCAATCATGTGGTATTTCTGTTGTTGCTGTGTACAAATGCGCATGCTCGGTACTGGTATGCATATTCATATATGCAAAGTTCACGTGAAAACCACACACTTTTTGGACGTACTATTTTCCCAGTCCCTCTTTTTGGTCCGCCATTTTTAAAGATGGCGGCCATATAGAGGGACGCGGGGACCCAGTCTAATGCATAACATGCGCATGAATGTGACAAATTGAAGAATTATTTGCTTTGCTTTGATTATAGTCACCTGTTGTTGATCCTACAATGCCAGTGTGCTGATCAACGGCCTCGAGGAACTGTCCGATGACAAGCGGCACACTCTGGATACGTTTCACCTCCTCCTGGGCGTGAAGGAACTCCTTCTTGAGATTCTTCTGTTCATCCTTGATGTACTCCTCCTGTACCTCAAGGAATTCTAGCTGTCTTTGCAGTTTCTGTGTCATAGATAAATAGAAATAAATTTGAATGAGGCCAAACAAAGAAGGTCTGTCTCAGAAGCCCACCCGCATTGGTATGTGAAATGAGCTACGGCGCGGCGCGTAGGTCTATGCGCTGGGGCTAAAAACCTTCTTCTTTTTTTTCTTCTTTTTTTTTGCTTTTGGGGGGTTTTTTGGGGGTTTTTTTGTGATTTTTATAAAAAAATTAAAAAAATGTTCTCTGTAAGCTTGGATAAGCAACAACAACAAAAAAATCCCATACCTCATAGCCTATTTAAAAAATTAAATTAAAAAAATCGCATGGCACTAAGCTTTTTTCCACAATGTTTCTGAGACAGACTTTTTCTTTGTTTGGCCTGATGTGTATTAAATCAAGAAGTTATTATAGTATACATGTACTTGAGAAGGCATGATCAATGAACATCAAGGCCATTATTCAACCAACGTTGTCCAGAAAGTTTTCAGTTCCGAATTGGTGAGAATTATCTTATTTTTATCTCTCCGTGTGCAAAAGTAATCATAGTGTCAAACACAATTTTGGCGAAAGGCATGCAGTTTTGGCAGCACGTACGTGTCACACATGATGCACAGTTCGCTTGTTGCCTTCATTCATGCCCTTCTGTATTCATTCGCTGCTGTAAGGAGGCTTCTCCAATTAAGAACTAATCAAACTATTTGTGCTGCTGGGTCCTATTATCCATGGGAGGTTCTCATCGACCAAGTATCGATGGCACAGTGGCCTGTCGGCAATGTATTACCCAGGATCCTTTTCGCCTATGTCAGTGTCACAATATTTATTACCCACATTTCATTGGGTATAGCATCATGTCGGCCTTCAAAATCGGCAAAGAGTTTACTTTCGAAGACAATTTCAAATTGATTCATAAGAAGTTGGATTAACGATCAACTAATTAAATTTTGATTAGGCTACTTTTAGATTTTTTGGTGTCTTGATGTCATATCAAGGACTTCACTATAAAGATAATTCTTCATGACCTGCTTCATTGTAAGTTGAACTTTAACAACTGGACATTTTGTCAATGCACTATGAGTAAAAAATGTTGTGTATGTCGTCAGAAAAAACCTTCGACATGTCAATAATTATCGCTATAATTTAATTATAAAAGACTTGTGTTTCCGAATTCTGCAGCTA
The DNA here is from genome assembly GCA_035610835.1 of Ophiura sarsii. Classification (NCBI taxonomy): domain Eukaryota; kingdom Metazoa; phylum Echinodermata; class Ophiuroidea; order Amphilepidida; family Ophiuridae; genus Ophiura; species Ophiura sarsii. Next base: position 58,795,839 of record CM069449.1, read on the forward strand.
TCGGTACCGATCAAAAACGTCTGATAAAGATCAATCAGATCAGGATAAATATTCCTGTTAATGATGTTCCCAACAGATAAATGACTTGAAAAAGTGGCAGAAAAAGTCATTTAAAAACTTAAATGAAGACTAAAATGAACAAATATTGTCTCCATTCTGTGTAGTAGCTGGCCTACATGTATATGGCCACCATCTTTAATTTACGAAAATCATCCTTACGCATGCGTGTCATCGCGGGAAAGGACAATTTTTTCTTTCACAAAATTTGCTTCGGCTTTATTCGATTTTCCGAAACCCAAGACGAATGATGTAATGCTAATAATTGGTGACCACATGTTTTAACATGTGAATGCACTCATCGCAACAGGCGTGGTTCAACACAATGTGAATTAAGCCTTGGATTGACAGAACTGTGCTCTCTGATAACGTAGTTGTTTTTATGATTAATTACAAAATACAAACGGCGTTGTTTATTTAGATTTGTTCTTTGAAAACATGAATTATTTTGATACTTGCAGGGACTTGTCAGGATTTCACCGGGGGAATGACACACGGTACGGCCATGCATGCACCCGTCAATATCCATATTATCCATTGTACCGTAATTTGTAATAAATTGTAAATGAATGGTGAATGTGCAGGTGGAAAACTTGGTGTATTAAAACTATAAAAGCATGTTAAACCCAAAATGTATAATCGTAGATCTTGTCAATCTTGTCAACATGTAAAAAAAAAATCAACAATTTCTGAGATGCAATAATAAGCAAATTTTAATTTACCGCCCGCCCTGGAAAATGGTTTGTTTCTGCAAGCTTCCTGTTGGGCCTTTGTCCCTTTTCTCACGCATCATTCATGATTGGCTCTTCTCGGCACGCCTATTCCTCCCGCTTTGGTTTTTCACGGGCTGTTTCGTGTCATGCCCGTTGTCTTATAATACTCATTGCCTAACCTACATAAAGCCTTACCTTATATCTACTGTAAAGGTCATCTGTACTTTCTTTGGAGAGGGTAAACTCCTCATTCTTGGCTAACACCGGCTCCTCACGCTGAAATAATATAAGATTAGGGCTGTAAATTTCTGTTTAATGTTCTGAATGTTTAAACTACTAAAGAAACATGCCTTTAAACGTTTAAAATTAAACATCAAGGCAAAATAAGAATAAATACATGTTTAGTGTCCCCTCCTGTTTAGTGTCCCCTTCTTTTGGGGTCTGCTTCAAATTTTTTTCTCATTATTTCAGTCATTCCTTTTTTGTTAATCAGGTGTTTCAGAGTTTAAGATGTTTGTAAAAACTTTCGTTCTCTCTTATATGCAGTTAAACAAGTTTTGTGGTGACAAACCCCTCAGAACCATGAAATATTAATAATTTAAAAAGGCCTCCTCCTCGTTCAGCTTCAGGTTCACAAAATCGTCGCTAATCAGGACGATTTTGCTCCAAAAAGTGCCAAAAATAAGAAGGGCTTCCTCCTTCCTTTTTTTGAAAAAGTCAGGACGCTAAACATGTTTATTTTTTTATATTAGGCCTAGGGCCTATGGCCTAACTCTCAAGTCACATCATAGTACGCAAACCAGATGGTAGTGTAAAACTACTTGTGTACAGAAAACCGACCCACACAAATCAATATTTGAACTTCAATTCGGCGCATCCATTACATCAAAAACTAGGGGTGATCCGCACGTTGTTGGATAGAAAGGACAAAATAGTCACTGAACCCGAGGACAAAATCGCGGAGGAACAGATTATTAAGTCAGCACTCCATCAATGTGGATACCCTCAATGGTCGATTGATAAAGTCAAAAAAGCGCGACAGCAACCGAAGAAACAGAACAATAAAAACGCAAAAAGTGAGAGAAAAACTCTAACAAACGTCACTCTACCGTATATTGCAGGAGTCACAGAAAAGATCCAACGAATCTTCAGAACTCACAACATAGGTTCGGCGGTCAAACCCCACACGAGTCTCCGCAATATGCTTGTACATGTGAAAGACAAACAGGACAATGACGATAAAGCAGGCGTGATCTACGAGATCCCTTGTCAAAACTGTGATAAAACCTACATAGGCGAAACAGGCCGCCGTTTCGGTACGCGTAAAAAGGAACACAAAACAGAAACGGACAAAATGACAGGCCGCAAATTTACACGCACGGCAAGGATAGACTCACAAAATACGGAGATGAAGTCTTCGATCGCAGATCACGCGGCTACGGAAAACCATCTAATAAAATGGGACGACACAAACATTCTCGCGAGAGACAACACTAGAAACACCAGATGGATTAGAGAATCCATTTGGATCCGTCGCAAATCCCATCTAGACATGAAACAGCACCTCATGAACAGCGACGAGGGGGCCTACCAACTTAGTCACCTGTATGATCAATTGATCCAGAAAACGTCATCCAACACATCTCGTGACGTCATCAGAAACACTACTTCTGGTAACACTGGATCAACGGTCGTCATACACCATTGAGAAAGACATCCGATCGGACGTCGAAACTGTCTGGAACAGTAAGTTCAATTTTGGAATTATCTTATGAATCTTCTAATTATGTTTCCTTGGATTCCTGATGAACCTATTCTCTCTCAAGTCACATATTTTGTTTACAGTTGCAGCGCAGGATTTGGCCACTCTTAGACTAGTCTTATTGATGCACTGCATGAATGTAGTAAAAATATTTTGCGCAAAAAGCATGACAATTAAGGCATTCCTGTATTTTACTTTTTAGGGGGTTAGCCTTCTCCCCTTAGGCCTTTAGCCTTTATTAGGCTATTTAGAGCCTTTCTTTAAAATAAAAAATTTAGGCCTAAATTTAAATTGAACCGGCATGAGATGACGTGAACTGACGGAATAAAAATAAACCGTATATTCTAGGGTATACTTCATTCATGAATTGACTGTTCAATAGTCAAATCAATTTAACCCCCTAAAATACAGGATTGCCAAAATAAAACCACCGCGAAAATTTCAGCTTTACATACTGTAACGCCTGAGCCTTTACTGCCCTCACCCGATTGTTACTCTAAACTCTTATACCTTGATTAATGTTTACAAATGATTATGATGACAGACGAGTTGACTTGTGCCAATTTATCTTTGACCTACTGCTATGTTACTCTGGGCTGACATACTGCGCGTAGGGATTAATCTCATATCTTTCGATCTTTTATTCTTTTTATCATGAAATTAGCGCTATTTGCGATCTAAATTGTCCTGAAGGTTCCCCTCTAGTGCTCCGACCTAGCCTCTTCTTATGGTACGCAATAGCGGCATAGAAGTGGCTAGATTGGAGGCCTGGATGGGCGACGCATTGCATCGCCAGTGACGGCTCACGTCGACTGCCGTGTGTGGCGCCCTAATGGTCGAAGCATATGGCGACGGATGCGAGCATAATTGGTTTACCTTTTGTTCTGATCAGACGCGTTTTTCTTTACGGTAAGAACGGTAGGGGATGACCAGGGACTGTCTGCAATTGTATTAGACGGTTAGACCTCTACGTAATAAGTCCTCAACATGTTCTCTCTCTTTGGCTCTCATGTGAATAGGTTTACGCCGTGCTCTTTGTTTTATGGGTGTCGCATCCCCGGTATTAATTCTGTGCTCTACCAGGTTTGTTCTACCCAGATCATCGGGTGATTTTGCGAACACGTCACCATACTTTGACAACAGGCTGGCAACCCTCTCACTCTGTTCTGGGTTTAACCCTTCACAACTACGCTGCCACAGATCAAGCAGATGGGCAGGGACGCATTTTGCGTCGTCTTGATTGGCGGGGACGCATTTTGCGTCGTCTTTATTGGCGGGGACGCATTTTGCGTCGTCTTGACCGGTGGGGACGCATTTTGCGTCGCTGGGGACGTATTTCTCGTCACCACGCATTTCTGCGTCGCCGGGCACGCATTTTGCGTCGCCCTTCCCGATCATATTACAATTTCTTTCTGTATTGTCGTCTGTTTTAACGACCTTCACTTCTTCAAAAGTACCGGCAATGGTCTTTTTGTACATTGTGATAGGTTCTGATGTAGAGGGTTTAACACACGTAATGGTATAAAATCACTTTGTGGATTTACCAATACTTTTGCAATCATTAGAGGATACCGTTCAAGCAAAGTTTTACGGGGTTCGATGACACCCATCTCAGCTGATTTTGGTTTATTTAACAGCATTGCTGGCACGATTTGTTCACTGTTTGGCGGGACAATGGTTGTCTCTTTTACAGCAACTCGGTAGCAAGCTTCCTCTTGGTTTGATTCGACATTTACTGACTGGAGGTCTATCTCGTCAGTACCAATGGTCATCTTTCCCATACCAATGTCTAGTTGACACCGGTAATTGTGAAGGAAATCGTAACCAAGTAGCCCTTCAACATCTATATCGGCTACTAATACCTCGTGTTTTACCCTCATCACGCCTATGTCTATTTCAAAGTTACCTTTACCCATAAACGGTAATGGTCTGCCATCGGCAACTTTCAGATTCATATTTACACTTTCTAGACATGGTTGCATACATTTACGCATCTTCTCATATACACTAGAACTTAATATGGTGGGACCACATCCTGTATCAATTAGAAATTTAGCTGTAACCCCATTTATGACGGTATTTATAAACAGTCCGTCTTCTTTCACAGCTAACAGTAACAACCCTCTATATACAAAAGAAGTGGGTCTATTCAACTCATCACATACTTTCACCGACCTCTGACCCTCGAGCTCGGCACTAATCAGTTTCCCGACTGAGGCTTCTGAGTCTCGTTATTAGGGGTCTCTTTCTTTTTCATCATTGGCTCCTTACACTGTCTTTGGAAGTGTCCTACTTGACCACAATTCCAACATGTAGGCCTGCCATGATTATTTTGGTTATGGTAGTATGGTCTAGGGTTATCATGGTTATGATGTGGTGGTCTATTCTCTACCCTGTCTAGTCTAGTGAGAATTGCCGTGAGCAACTCTTTCGTGTCTCTATCGGCGTGTACATGTTCACGGTGCTCATCATTAATTACCGCTCTGACATGTTTCGGTCTAAACGCCTGACCCTCGTTCCTGTGATTTTCTGCCTGTTGAAAGGCTTCACATTCAACTGCGATTTCTAAAGCCTCGTCCAATGTTCTTGGACGAGCTTGGAATATTTTCCAACGCAGGTCAGTATTGTTCACTGCGTCCAAGAATTGATCTTTTGCAAGTGAATCTTGTATGCCAAATGGGGCTTCAGTATATGCGTTCTTTGTTAGACGACGCAAAGCTTGGGCAAGCTCCGGCAAACTTTCCCCTGGCTTCCTACTGCGGTTCTTTAGTAGGGTTTTGGACAATTCAGCCTTGTCCTCAGCGCAAAATCGTCTCTCTAATGCACATGTAAGAGCATAATAATCAAACCGGGATTCTGTATCGAGGTCTCCAAGTACTGATTGAGCAATACCTCTAAGACTACTCGCTAAATACATAGCTTTCGCCCTCTCTTCCCATTGATTTAATTCAGCCACCATTTCAAACTGGACAACATAATCTGACCAGGATGTATTGCCGTCGTATGGTGCTGGTTTGATTCCGATATTATGTATTGGTCTATCGGTAACCGAGGCACGGTGGAGAGCCGTGCTTGTTCTCGGTTGAAACCCAAAGTCGGTTTCATTATTGTTGTCATTACCTAACGGTTTATCATGTTTATAGCTACATGTAGGGCTGCCATATACGGCACCAAACCTTGTCTTAGGTCTAACACTATCATGACTATGGTCTACTACCGCTTCGGTTAATAAACCGCCGGTTTCATTTGGTAGGCCTACTGAATAATCAGTACCAGGGTGATTACGAGCTCTCAATTCGGCGAGCCGTAATTTGCTCTTTTTGAGCCACCCTTTCATCTCATGGTCTACCAAACCCGTAGGTACGGTCTGATCCACGGCGAAAATTGATTCTGACGTTGCCATAATAATAACAAGTTAAGAAATCAAAAATCGCGCCGCTGCTCACCAATGTAGCTATAAACATGATAAACCGTTAGGTAATGACAACAATAATGAAACCGACTTGCTTCCAACTGTGTCACATAACCACAGTTTATAAACATTGTTTCATAGTCAAACAAACAGACAAGCACAAAAAGCCGAAAATGAGGTGCGATGCGTGTTCGTACCACACCAGCAGAGCTGGTGATCTATTTAGGCACAAAAATGCGTGCAAGAGGCGTCTGTTGGCAGGGTACCAAATTCCACAGCTACCCCCCTTGACTATGGCAACCTATCCAGCCACCACCACCACTCAGACCACCTATCCAGCCACCAATACTCAGACAACGTATCCAGACCCACCTATCCAGCAGTCATACTCATATGAAACTGTACCGGAACCAGCGATATTGCCACCTGCCGTCGCTTGGAACTTCCAACAACCTTACGAACCCACGCCTCCCAACAACATGGTGGAAACAGCTGCGTTGCCATCTGCCGGCGCCGCCTGGAACTTCCAACAGCCATCAGGAGACCTGCAGCTGGAGGAACTGCTGAAGGACATCCCATCCCTACCTATCACCATCATGAATCAACAGGCTGTTCCAGACACAGACGTGACCCCCACCGACTCCACCCATGCTGAACCGCCCCAAGAAACTGCACCACAAGAACCAGTGAGCATCGAGGTGATTAATGAAGATGTGCCCGCCAGTGATCCAGATTTTTATACCTCAGGAGGGGAAGTGAACATTAGAAAGACTGCGATGGGCCGTGCATGTGCACTGACTTTAAGGTTGGCCTGAATGATCGGACAGGAGCGCTCCAGAAAGGTAAACCTCGACCAGGCGCGCAACGGGACTGTGACGGTCCGCATCCTCGAGAAGTGCGTGCTACCTGATGGAACCAAAACGAGTCATTATGAAGAGAAGACATACCATCCCCCTGCCCAGACCTACTTTGACGAGCTGGGGCTGTGAATACAGACTGATGCCGAGGAAGCTGTGCTTTTAATAATGTTTTAATTTATGTAGTCTCTGTAGGGTGAATGCTACTCGCTATTTTTCGATACCTTTAGGCTTTTGTTTGTTTTGTAGGCCCACGTTAAATTTCAAATTATTGCATTTTTCTAAATTAAATATTCCCCCCCTTCCAAATTCAGACTCCAAGTTCTGGCAGTGTCCATCTGTTCACCTGGTTTGACACTGGAGCGAGTCGTGTTCATCCAATTAGTTTAGGTACCGCTGACCGTGACAGAACACAACATCTTTAGGCCTTAGGTTGTGTTTAGGTATTGTTAATTAATTTTCATATCGAAATGAAGTGTCAAAATTATTCCAAATTTATGGTGACATGTTTGTGTGTTTTATATTTTATTAGTTAATGCCTACCGTGTAGGCTGAGCATGGGTACATGTACTTCAAAATTATTCATAATATGCCAAATTTTTATTGATGATTTTTGATGAATGATGATGCCTCGTTTATGAGAAGACTTGTAATTTTGTATTTTTCGATTTTTATTGGCAATTGTACCATGCTCCAAAAACTTCCAAATTATATGTCACCATTCCAAAATTGCAAATTCAAATTTATTCAAATTAAGATATTTTTGAGATTGTTTCTTAGGAATTTTTTATCGATCTGTTTATTTTGATTTGAGGACAAATCCTTTTTATTCGGTGGGGGTAGTGTAACGCCTGAGCCTTTACTGCCCTCACCCGATTGTTACTCTAAACTCTTATACCTTGATTAATGTTTACAAATGATTATGATGACGGACGAGTTGACTTGTGCCAATTTATCTTTGACCTACTGCTATGTTACTCTGGGCTGACATACTGCGCGTTGGGATTAATCTCATATCTTTCGATCTTTTATTCTTTTTTATCATGAAATTAGCGCTATTTGCGATCTAAATTGTCCTGAAGGTTTCCCCTCTAGTGCTCCGACCTAGCCTCTTCTTATGGTACGCAATAGCGGCATAGAAGTGGCTAGATTGGAGGCCTGGATGGGCGACGCATTTTCGCGTCGCCGGCGATGCATTGCATCGCCAGTGACGGCTCGCGTCGACTGCCGTGTGTGGCGCCCTAATGGTCGACGCATATGGCGACGGATGCGAGCATAATTGGTTTACCTTTTGTTCTGATCAGACGTGTTTATTTTTACGGGCAACATAGCTGACCATTTTAGTGACTATGACCATTCCATATTATAGCGGCTGTCTCTGTATGTTTAGAGATTCATTGTGTTTACCGGATTAAAACACTGTATATATTTGTTGCCGCCGTGCACAAGAACGTTATATTTTGGTTTGTATTTTGCCTGTATGTCGTCGTCTGTATTTGTTTTGTTTAGTTTCATCTCTTGATTTAGCCACCGTAAACAAGCTACACGCTACCTAGCAATTTGTTACAATACAGTACCTGTTTCCATCAATGATAAAATAATGAAGCTTTTATATTTACAATGATTTAGCTGCCGAATTTGGCAACAATATAAAAAATATTTAAAGTTAGGCTGAATAAGTCCCCACTAAATCATCATATTTCAGTTCATACTTGACCACAATAGAACCAAAACCTAATCAAGATAAAAACTAAATGCATTTCTGTTAGAAAAGTTCATTTTTGTGACAATCAGTCAACGTATTTAAAGAATGATTTACCTTTGGTTTGTCGACAGTGATTCCAATTTCTTCCATTTTGCTGTTTCATGCTACAAAAAAATAATGGTGTCAAAGGTCAACCCGCTCAGTGTTTCTACTTCTGTATACCATTTGACGTTTATGTTCTAGTTATAAACGATATCTACGCTTTACTTTTATATTTGCAAAAAAGAAACCATTTGAAATATCAGATGCCAAGTTCTTAGATGAACTATCATGTCATCATGATGTTTTTTTACCAACGAATAGAATATTTTTAAACTTTACTCTAGCAACACTTCAAGAGACAGGCGGTGGTGGATGGAACAGTCCGTGTAGATATTTTAACATTGATTTAAGGGAGTGTTCAGAAATACTTTGGTGTGAGGGGGCGGGGGGGGGGGGGGGGGGGGAACTGAAATGTTTCGGTGTCGAAACTTTTTTGACCCCCCTTTACATATTGCAAAACTTTTTTGACCCCCCCCCCCCCCCTCCCCCTCATTTTGTCCAGCTCTGAACTCTCCCTAATGATGATAGAATATGTAATCTTTGGCTTTGCAGCTATAAATATAATATAGTGGGTGATGAATTCCACTTCATCTTTGAATGTGAATAACACTAGTTGACAAGAAATTTACCTCATTGCATAGTTTAATCAAAATGTATGATGTCTTCACGTCAAAGGATTCTAAGCGCATAATTAACCTTAATAAATGTATAAAAAAGTGTTAACACTACTATGAATGTAGGCTCTTATTATATCCTCTCTTCTTCATCTCTAGCTCTTGTTTTTTAAAATCTCTACTTTCACGAAACATCTTTCATTTCTTTTAAGACTTTTATACTTATTTTTCTTCTCTTAGTTCTAACTAATCTCTACTTTCTCTATCTTTCATTTCTTTTTCGTATTTCAATTAGTCTGGTATTCAATGAAATGTTATTATGAATTGTTTTTCTTCATTTCAATTCTGATATGTGTTTATTCTTTTCCAGACACTAGTCGTAAATTTAGGATAGTACATGTACTATGTTTAAGCCTTTATTTCCCCCATATTATGGGGACGGAAGGTGTCAATAAATAAAAGTTCAAGTTTCTAGATCCGTATAGAAATGGCAATCCATACGTACGTAGTATGAGGTATGTTTTTATTTTGTGGGTTCTTATTTTATTTTTTGGTAATGTTTTTTTTTCTTCTTTCTTCTAGTTCTCACTGGTCAATGGGTCAGTTCCAAAAAAATGCAATTACCTTAACGCGGACCGTACATCCACGACGACTGACCGTGCACCGTTATTTTTGGGGCGGGGGGGGGGGGGGGGAGGTCTTAAATTTGTATATAGTATTAAGTATAACATTTGTATGCATGCATCGAAAAGAGTGCGGGCAAGAAAAAAATATTGCTGTAAAATGCGCGCAAAGCGCGCGAAATACCGTTTTTTTTGTAAAAATTGCCTGAAATAAGATTAATTTGTTCTGAATTAGACATTTCAGCACAAAATTTAAGCTAATATTAATAAGTACCCAGCCAACATTTATGCATCACCCAAATGGGCCAATAGGCCCTATATGGGCCGCCTCACACAAGGGACCATTATGGCCAATTTAAGGAAAGAGGCCATTGAATCCAATGTGTGATTTGCCAATATTATCAGGGTTTTACATGGGCTTGCCTTATATGGGCAGCCTATTATAGTGGTTAATTGATAATTGAAATACTTTACAAACACACGCGAATATGACTAGCAATTGGAAGAACAATTCAATCATTTGGCTTTTTATCCAATGAAACCCGGGTCAATTCTGTGCACGACCGCGGGCTTTATGTGCATTTGGTTTATCACGATCCATACACGCTCTCGCAGGTTTTCTCCGGGCTCTCCGGTTTCCTCCTGCTTTCAAAATATGTGATCAGTTGTTTCGGTTATCAAAAACTTCCTTGACCCAAAGGTATTTGGGGAGCTGCATTGAAAAATGGTGGATGTTACAATCTAACTGCGGATAGGTTTGCGCTAGAAATTGGCAGCACCCTAGTTGATGCGACATGATTCTGATGATTCACCAGCAGCAAAATCACAGCGCTTTGAGCCATTTGGAAAAGGCGCTATATAAATACTGATTATTATTATTATTATTATTATTAACATTCTCCTAGAATTGATAAGTGATATTAATAGTAAGTTAATAGAATAGATAAGTGATGATATTAATAGTAAGTGTATAAAAAACACTAAGATAATAATGAATTGATTAGATTAAGATTTGACCTGTCGCCTTCGTTGAGTGAAATAAGGCGTATCATTTCATATCCTGAACAAATATACTTTTTCTACCTTTATAGGCCTATATGTCTTCTCTCTTAAATCAGAAGATTGACAAGTCAATCTTAAAGATTGTGCTTAGGGAAAGATCTTAAAAGATTGAAAATATTCAATCTAATAGAGTGAAGTTTCAATATATCGGATTGAAACTTCACTCTATTAGATTGAACATTTTCAATCTTTTAAGATCTTTCCCTAAGCACAATCTTTAAGATTGACTTGTCAATCTTTTGATTTAAAAGAGTTGGATTATTTAAGAAAACAAGCACCACGTGACGTTTGAAATCATCCTTGGAGCACAAATGAATTGTTTTGATTTTGGCTGAAAGGAAAATTCAAAGATATTGAATTGGTTTTGGTTCAAAACTGAACAAAATAAAACTGACTTGTTATCAAAGTGGTTATAAGGTATAGGTCCGCAGATGACAATTTATAGACACAATGTGACCAACCTGTACTGCGTTATAATAACATCGGTAAATACCGTAGATTTATCTGTGGTTGGTAAGTACCCATTTAAAATTCCAATTCCAATCATAAATTATTAACATAATTATTTTAACAATTCACAAAATGTTTCATCATAAAAAAACCCGTTCTTTTTAGAGACCATATTGTCTCGTTGATCGTGTAAAGTCTAGTTTTGCGTTGTTGTTTTATTGTAATGGGCCGAGTGCTTTCGAGACTAATAATATGAACCTTTTGCTCGCCTTCCTATATCTCCGTTTCTTATTTGATTTGCTTTCTTTAAGCCACAAATTTACCTGAAAACCGCAAATTTAACTAGAACATCGCATTTGAAATTTGGCCGTACACTCTTATTCTAGATTAGTCAAATTTGACACGGAAATGGTCAAATCTGACACCGAAAATTAGTCCGCGGGGAAACTACAACTTATTGGTCAAAAGAACACGGAAAAATGTGTCACTTTTTGACACTGAAGTGTGTCAAATGTAACTAATATCCGGGTCAAAATGATCATTTTATTTGTTAAATCTGAATCGGAATACTATTCGCATAACGACCAATAAATTGATCAGTGTAACACAAACATGTGTCAAAAAGAAATGGCACGGACAATTTGACTAATCAAGAATAAGAGTGAACGTCTAGTGAGTACGATTACTAGTGTGCGGCATGGGCGGATCGGGGGCGGATGAGCGTGTTACTGTTTAATGTGAACGTAATTGTAAATCTGCTATGTAAAATTTCCTAAAAATACAAATCTATTGGCATTAGGCCAAGTAACAAAAATTATAAGTTACTCATCCCAGCCCTATCCGATTTTTGGACGCCGCACCGATTTTTGTTGTTGTTATTTGTTATTTTAAAAAATAAAGAAAACGAGAAAAAACACCCCGAAAAATAAGAAGAAAAAAGCAAAAATCAATCGTGGCCATAACTCTCACATCTAAATTATCCAGCATATCCTTCATTTTTACTGAGTAATGTCATCATCTTACTTGCATGAATTTTGATTTTGAGGACTTAAATGTAATCAAATCAGGTGATACATGCTTCTCATTTTGTGTGACTAATAATATGTTTAGATTTAATTTAAGAATGAAAAACTTTTATTGATATATATTGCTGAAATGCCAGCTTGGGATCAAATATTGATATTCCCTCATGAAGTGGGGGCTGATCAGGGATCATTGCAGCCTGCCATAATTGTTATATTTTAAATTGGTTTCAAACGAATCAAGTGAGGTTTTTCGAGATTGCATTAAAACATAAGACTCTGATATACTTTAACATTTTGTATGTGTTGCTTATTTGCATGCGACATCAATGTTATAGTTGGTGCAATCAAACAATCCTACATTGAACACAGACTATTCGTTTGTCAATCAAGCTGCAAATTATTGTTTGTTATATTAGCAACTTTCTTGACAAGTGGACAGTAGTATGATAAATTAATCATTTGGATTATCTACATTGCACCTTAATAAAGTTAAACGGCACCATAAAACCATCTCTAAATATGTTATGGCGGTCATTTTAGACATGGAGCCAATCTTGGAAAAAATAACAAAAAAATGGAAAATAACAAATAAAAAGGGCCTCTAGCTCACCAACTTTTTGAAAATTCCGGATGAGTAACATGTTATTTTTGTTACTTGGCCTTATAATTATTTGGCAATCAGTAAGGAATCGTATTCTTTTATCCCTGAATATCGCTCCACTCTCAAGCATATCACTCAATTTCTTTTTCGTTCTTGAATCCTCAACAATACCGCTGCATTCTGACTAAAAAGCTATATACAATTCATTGACATCATGCTTCTGACCAATTTGAGATTGATCGTTTGACTTCTTTTTCTCTGAATCTTTAGCCAGCCTATTCTGAATAAGAGTCGGGTGAAAACAGAATAATTATATTAAACGCGATAAAAAGGGTCGATTTGCCCGATAATGGCACAACCAGCAGCAGCCCTAGTAGTGAATAATTACAAATTCTATACAATTCAGATTGAATCGCCTGACTACGTCTCGCGCACTTCTGCAGTTTAAAAAAATATACATGCACGTTCTCGCGATGAAATTTAATATAAAAAGGGGATACATAATCTCCTTCTATATTGATATCCAAAATTAATAAAAAGCAATGCAAATGTTGACCAGATTTCTTTGCTATTTTGTTCATGAACGTAAAACGTGTCTATATGTTAGCGTGTCTGATGTTTAATAAGCGAAGCATCTAAACATGACATGAGGCTAAAGGTAAAGAGTTAAATACAAAACAGAACTTCATTAACAACTCGTGGAATACGCACTATTTTTAATCTGAAACAATTAACAATACCATCAAGCCCGCTATATTATGAACGTTTACTGGAACTCCCAAATAAAATAAATTGGGAAAATATGTGGTCTCTTTCCTTTCAAAGTAACAATTGAGGAAAAATGAGATATTTCCAATTTTAACCGCAAACATCGTATTAATCCAAGTAATTCCTTTCTAAGATCTGTAAACATTACTGATGATGACAAGTGCCATTTGTGTTTATAGAGACAGAAAGTATTGATTTATTTTGGGCTATGCCCAATTATAAACAGTTTTTGGCAAAATGTTAAATTATGGATGAAATGATACAATGAAAACTAGAACAAAAGTTGACTGTAAGGATTTTTTTAGGATTTTCATACCACTCTAGATATATAGTGATAAGCTATGTGTTATACTGTACTAAGTATTATTTGTTTCAAAGAGGGTGTTTAAAGAGCAAACCCGATATTGAAAGATTAAAAAGTATTGACTCAAAGATTGAAGACGATAAAAGCTATTTCTAAAACACAAAACCAGTAAGCAATTTTGAAAATGAATGGGAAGGATTTACAATCATTTATTTAATGATTGCATATTGTACAACGCACAGTGTTGAGATTCTAAGGATTCAAGATACAGGGTGTCCCAAAAGTTTCGAAACCTTTTCAAAACTTTAAATAATTCGCAGTATAAACAAAACAATATATTTTGAAAGAGAAGACTTATAGAATTATTTTGGTGCCAAACTTACAATAACAGCTATCTGTTTAGCCAAAATACAGACGGACATTTCCCGAACTGTAAAACTGCACTTTCATCCATATAAAAGCGTAATATAATGAGCTGAATAAAGTCAAGAATACGACAAACGGAAATACGGGTAGGAAGAGAAAAATGTTCGCTACAATTAATTTTATTTAATTTCAAATTGATATAATCCTTAATATGAACATTATTATTGTTGCGAACAGCATTATATAATGAGTGAAAACCTTTTGGAACAAAATCCACATACATGGAATGTAAAGGCCCTGTCACACCATAGCGTATGGCCTGAACGTGGCCTGAACGTATGCCGACGTATTAAAAAAATAGCTCGAAAATTGTCAGAGTCCGAGAACGTCCAACTTCCCAACGAATTGCGTCAACATCGGTGATGGAATGGACGTATCCATAGCGTATTAAACGCATACATAGCGTATGACTAACGTATTGATAGCGTATCACTAACTTATAACAAACTTATGAAAGCGTATCACAGCGTATGCGATCGGCGAGCGTATGACCAACGTATTCGTAGCGTATGTCTGCCGTGCTCGACGTATCCTCAGCGTATCCTCGGCGTACAACGAACACGTGACTTATGCCGTTGCAGAAATTGAGTTTCGTACACGGCGGGACAAGTGTTGCCAGTTCAAGTAAACGCAGCCTAGATGATAACTATTAAAATATCTAGAAGGGTAAATCTATATGTCCAACCTATAACTTAAGACGATTAACGTACCTCTAACGTATGTCAGCGTTTGTAAACGTATGTCTAACGTACCACGAACCTATCGGGAACTTATGCAGAACGTAAGTTAAGCACACGTTGAGTACGTCGAGAAATTTTGAACATGCTCAATAATTTTTCGCGGGCTCGACGTGTTCCAAATTTTCACAACGTATCACAGCGTGCTCTTAACGTATACGACGTATCCCAAACTTACCCCTAACTTGTATCAGCGTACACCAACGTACGGCAACGTACGCCAACGTATTTTTCGATATTTCGCATACGTTGTTATACGTTCAGGCGATACGCCATGGTGTGACAGGGCTACCGTACAGCTAGCGCGCATTCGGCGTTTTGGGAACTTATGGAGGGTTTGAGTATATAAATGGGTCCCTTGAGTATCTCATCCTCACTTCTTCATGGTCTGTCGTGCTGAACACATCAACCCATCATCATATGCTACGAATACGCTACGCTACGTTAAGTATACGTTAAGCATACGTTAAGCATACGTTAGTCATACGCTCGCATACGCTCGCATACGCTGTGATACGCTGTCATAAGTATGTTATAAGTTATTCTTAAACAGCTAAGAAAGTTTAAGCAATCTCATTGGTTCTCAGAGAAATCGGCGACATCTCTATGAGACAATAGAACACGGGGAGGTGGGCTTACGTTTTAACAGCGCGCCCGACCTTCACAATGCGTGGTTTTCTCCATAACGCGCACTTCTGCAGTGCGTCTTTAGCGCTTTTCCTGCGTTTATGCCGGCGCTGCGACGCTTACGCATGGTTTACTCATCGCATGTGATTGGATGGAATGTTTGTGGGCTATTCGATCCTAGCAGGGGTAAAAGTTGTCAAATGTGGACAATAAAATGTACTTATTTCTTTGATAAATGTCTAAAGTTAATAAAGTATGATTGTTTAAGAATGAGAATAAAGGTATTGTTTTTAGACCGTACCCGTGTTCTATTGTCTGACATAAATGCGTTCGATAGTATTATTTTTTGCGTAGAACAACTCCGCCTGCGGCGTCGTTGTTCTACTTAAAATAATACTATCGTCCGCATTTATGTCAGACAATAGAACACGGGTACGGTCTAAAAACAATACCTTTATTCTCTAAGTGATACGCTATCAATACGTTAGTCATACGCTATGTATACGTTCAATACGCTATGGATACGCTATGGATACGTGACAGGGCCTTACACGATCGCCCGGCATAAGGTGAATACGTGAGAATACGTCGAAACTCGTTGGAAATACGTCAGGCATACGTTAGACATACGGCACATATACGTTATCAACTCGTTATCACTACGTTGGATGTACGTTTCCCCCAGCCTACGTTCATCAACGTATACCAACTTACGAGTAACGTACGAGTAACGTACGAGTAACTTACTACTAACGTACCCCAGATAACACAAATGCGTCGGGCCGACGTCGGCTTTTGGTCGGACCAAACGTCCCTGAGACGTCGGCTCAGGGGTCGGCTGCTCATGGGGCCTACGTCGGGCCGACGGTTTGTGAGAAAGGTCGGGCGGACGTCGGCTAAACGTCTTGCCGACCCAGAATCCGACCTAAGGGTCCTGTGAACGACATGTTGCCGACGTCTATTTAACGTTAAGCGTACTTCCTACCGACTATAAACCGACCTACCGTTTCCGACCGAATATTAACGTACTGCCGACGTAATTATGAACTACGTTTATTATCAGACGTTAATGGGACATTCGGCCGACGTGAGCACTGGGAAGTCTATTTACGGACGTTGGCGGGACATTTGGCCGACTACGTGCTACATTACATAGGCCGTGAGCGTCTTCACGCCGACCAAACGATAACGTACGGCCGACGTGAGCACGGGGAAGTTTATTAACGGACGTTGGTGGGACATTCGGCCGACCGCGTGCCAATTATAGGTCGTGTGCGTCTTCACGCCGACCAAACGATAACGTTCGGCCGACGTGAGCAAGGGAAAGTGTTTTAACGGACGTTGGTGGGACATTTGGCCGACCACGTGCGAATTACATGGGTCGTGTGAGCGACTTACCGCCGACGTTAGCACGGGGAAGTTTATTAACGGTCGTCGGTAGGACATTAGACCGACCGCGTGCCAATTACATAGGTCGGGTGTGCGACTTACAGCCTACCAAACGTTAGCGAGGCACGGGGCAGTTTATTTCCGGACGTTTGGTGGGACATTCGGTGGGCCACGTGCTGATTACATAGACCCTCCCTAACCGACTTACAGCAGACAACAACGCTTACGCCGCCCGACTCCTGTCGACTGAAATTACCTAAATGATGATGTTAATAAACACGATCGAGACAATAGTACGTTTTTCTTTTTTTATAATAAACTTTTAACACATGATTAGATAACAATTAACAAGATTTCTCAAATAAGAAGCAAAAAGGAAACTTTCAAGTATACAATGTATATTCCAACAGAAGCTTGAACATACATACTACTGAATGTCTAAAAATGTCAGCATACTACATGTGCCCGCCAACAAACTAGTATCTGCGGCGGCGGAACAATTTTTCTACGGCAAGGTAATGGCACATTCAATATTAACATTTTCCACGCGGCTGTCGCCCGTAGACGATTTTCCACGCGGCAGTCGTCTGTATGTAGACGATTTTCCACGCGGCAGTCGTCTGTATGTAGACGATTTTCCACGCGGCAGTCGTCTGTAGACGATTTTCCACGCGGCAGTCGTCTGTAGACGATTTTCCACGCGGCAGTCGTCTGCAGACGACATTTCAAAAGTTCACAAAATGTCTAAAAATTGACAGTGTATTGAATTTGAATACCCTATTTAGAATCACTATAAGAAATGAATTGAAAGACGTACAAACATGTCTAGTCTTGGTTCTGTTATACTTGAGGTAGACTTTGAAAATTGAGAAAGGTTTCTGAAAAATCTATTTTGTATATGGCATAACTAATTGCCGCGTGGAAAGGGTTGAGACATTTTTAGACATTCAGTAGTTAATAGTAATACAGGCACCATGTCTGAACACGTTGGTTGCGCGTTATGTAGATTATCTTGGCGTATATTTACTGGGAACGCGTGGTGACATGGTGCTCACAAATGTATACATTTTTGGAAAGCTGAAGATAAGTAAACTCTATTTGGGTCATACAGATGTGATCATAAAAATGTGAGTTGGTTATACAATATTTTTAACTTCAGTAATAATCAACTTTTCGACAATATGGACGAAAGGGAAGTCTTCTGTGTATACAAAAAAAACCACGTGATTATCTGAGAATATAGTTGTTCAAAAATAACTTGCAAATCTTTCGACAAGTCACTATAAAAAAGTTACTGCAAATTTGACCTTAAATACACCAAATACCTATTAATTTACAGACTAAAAACAAACTTTTAAGAGGTCACAATTATTGATAACATTTAGCAGGGACCCGTTAACACAAAATCACCAGGCCCTTCATTCACAGTAATACAGATAATTGTGGTATCATTACGTAAAGCTTGGGCCTTGGAACTACTTCACATTATCAGACATTTTGTGAAAACACAAACAGTTTGTGTTAAAGAGGTTCCATTGAAGTTACATCAATATTAACACTAATACGACAGCTATACTAAGTAAACAAATAGTTAAAATAAAGGGTCATGAAGATAAGTAAACTACCTATACAATGTGAAGTCATACAGAGGTGATCAAAAAAAGTTGAGTTGTTTTAATAATTAATATCATATTTCGAACTTTCAGTAATTAAAACAACATTTCAAGAATTTGGGCAGAGAAATCTTGTGTATACAAAACCCCACTTGTTTATCTTGGGAATAAAGTTGTTCAAAAATAACTCTTAAGAAGTCGCTTTAATAAAAAAAAAAGTTACAGCAACTTTTATATTAAATACACCATTAACCTGTTAAGTGTTAATTTACAGACTTAGACTAACCTTTAAGAGATCACAATTCGAGGGTTTAGTGCAATAAAATCTTCATTTTGGTCATTTTGAGGGAAAAGTGAATTAAAGATTTGTACCCATCAATGTCACCAATGGGTTTTGACAAGTTGGAAGCAATGCTATTCAAACCTTTTTGATTAGGTGAATTTACTATTTTCTCATAATTAGGTTCCTGATATTGTGCGGATCATTTTAATACCAAAATCTCATTTTAGCCAAAAATGCAGATAGCCCTTTGTTGCACTATACCCTCGAATTGTTAGGGAGCCCATTAACCCAAAATCACCAGGCCCTTCAGTTACACTAATAATATACAGACAATTGTGGTATCATTACATAAACAGGCATGATAATAAATTTGCATGAACAAGCCTGTACAGCCTCAAAAAAGGTGTAGTAAATTTTGCCAACATAGGCCAAAAATAGAATAAAATGCGGACATTTGGAAAATAAAATAGCCTGAACATGTTCATGCCTGCGTAAAGCTATGGCCTCAGAACTACATCACATTATCAGGAATTTTGTGTTAACAGTTTTGTGTTAAAGAGGTTTCTATTGTAGTTACAATACTAAACTAAATAGATAGATCAAATAAAGGGTCATGTGCCACGAGTTGTGACCCTTGACACGTACACGTAATTGAAGCTGAAAAGTCATGTGATATTTGCTTCGAACATTTATAGCATACATACATGTAGTCTTAAAGCAATCATAATATTTCAAAGTATCATTTTGTCAATGTCAAGGTCATTAATACAGGATTTGTAGAAAATGTATAATAAATAAAGTATAAACACACTTTATCCAACATTGAGCAATTTTCATACTTTGGACAGCAATGATATTCAATTCAGCAGGATGTTTTGGAAGAACAGAGCGTATTAAAAGGAAAACAATTGGTTTTTATGTCTTCACTTCAAATAGTTTGGTCAAAACAAATTAGCCAAATGAACTGAATTTATATCACAATTTTGGAATCAAAATACTTAAAACTCAATAAATAAACCATGGGTGTTTCCATAAATAAAGGTCTCACAAGCAAAACACCACTTCTAATGACTTCATCATATCATAACCAAGGAAGTGTAAGCCTCATGCTCACTTTTAGTATTAAATATTGATTTGATGGAAAAGATCCCTTTTTGGGCAACATTTTTACCTCATTGTCAATTTGTAAGATACACATGTATTATGCACAGCCTGTTGGTGGGGCAAAACAGATTTGTAGGTCCTTAAATGATAGATAACAAACTGATTTGACCCCTCAGAATAGAAAAAGGTAAATTTTTGTGTCCATTTCTGAATTGTAAAGGATGAACATTCTTGCCCCTCAGCTAGAACAGAAACAAAATAAAACCGGTGCGTCCATTTCTAAATTGTAAAGTGATTTGACCCCTCAGATAGAATAGAAAAAGGCAAACTTATGTGCCCATTTCTGAATTGTAAAGAATGAACATTTTCACCCAAACAGAAAAAGGCAAATTTGTGTGTCCATCTGAAAAATCTGAAAAAGGATGCAAATGTTCGCCCTCAGCTAAAGCAGAAAAAGGCAAACTTAAGTGTATCCCGATCCATTTCTGAAAAGGGCAATTTAAAAAAAAATGGCTCCATAAGTGGACATTTTGTCCGAAAATAGGATATTGATATATTAATCCATTTTAGGTGTTATTGATTTTTTGAATTTTGTGAGTACTGTAATTATTGAACTATTAATCAAATGCATATAAAAGTATACATTTTTGGAAAGGAAATGGATCAGAGAATCCAAATTTGGCGTCAATTTTGACCAAAAAAGTAGATTTTTGAGAAAATCACAAAAAATCACTTTTTTGACCCAATTTTTTTTGAACAAGGCTAACAAAAATAATTTTGAGTAAAAAATAGCCAAATCACTTTGTAATGATGTTAAGACATCAATAAAGGGACGATTTTTTTTTTTTAAAACCTAATCTAATATTTTTGAACATTTTGACCAAAAAGTGCCAAAAAACGTGAAAAATGGATTTTTATTTTTTTTAACACTTTTTTGTCAAAATTTCCAAAAATATTGGATTAGGTTTTTAAAAAAAAAAATCGTCCCTTCATTAGTGTCTTAACATCATCATCAAGTGATTTGGGCATTTTTAACTCAAAATTATGTCTGTTACCTTTGTTAAAAAAAAATGGGTCAAAAAAGTGATTTTTTGTGAATTTCTCAAAAAATCAACATTTTGGGTAAAAATTGATGCCAAATTTGGATTCTCTGATCCATTTCCTTTCCAAAAAGGTATACTTTTATATACATTTGAGTCATGGTTCAATAATTATAGCAGTAACAAAATTCAACAAAAAACTTCCTTAAGTCCCCCCTTAAGATGTTAAATTGTGTGAAACAAGTTGAGGATCAGACAAAATAAGTCAAGATTTTTATTTTTTTACCAATTTATTACAAAATCTGCATTTTTTGGTAAAAAATAACATAAACTTGGTCTTGGTTTATCTTTCAGAACACTTGTTTCTAAATACTACTTTTTTGGTTCCTGTGTATCTATCTATAAAGATTGTTTAACAAAAAAAATGCTTCCTCATTACAGCTACATCTATGAAAGTGAAAAAACACCAACATGGCTAACACATGCCCCCTTTTTTAACATTTGACGGATTTTTTTTTTCTTCTTCCAAATTGGCCAGTTATTTAAGATTGATAATAGTTTTTATCATCAGAGATTGGCATTACCTAAATGTAATGAAAATTTGGAGTCCATATATGACAATCGATGACGAAGTGGTGATCCATTAAGAAAGCTTGTATTTAAAGATTCTACACATGGTGTTACACTCCTGACACTGTTATTTTATAAATAGATGAATTTATCGAAGCACGAATCACTTCCCTTCAACAGTAAGGTAGTTATAATGGTAGGGTGTGTCTGTTTGTGCATTAAATCATGATTAAATTGAATATAGGTTAACATTCACTTTTTTATGTGTTGTTTATTACCATTCTAAGTTTAAATTGTGATAAACATGTATTATTTTTTGGGAGGTAATACAACAATAAGGTACTAGTATGTTTTAGTATGTTTGAAACTTGTTTTAAATATCACTCTTTGGCAATACCAACATAATAATAAAATGGTGGGGTTCCCATGTCATTCTATATTATGGCAAGAAAGATGTCAATAAATCAACACTTTTGTTACACTCCTGACAGATGATGTTTACAGATACAGTCATGTAAGCAAAGAAACTTAAAATGTTCCTCTAAAGTATTATAGGTGGGTATACAGTGTACTAGGTTTGCTAATAGTTATTTGGTACCATAAATTATACAATATGCCTGTTTAATACCATCTGAACATTTACTTGCAATTACACTTTTGTTACACTCCTGACAGATGTTTACAGTTAGTCTCAAGTCATGTAAGCAAAGAAAGTTAAAATGTTCCTAAAACGTATTATAGGTGCATGTATACAGTAGGCCTACACTAGGTTTGCTATAGTAATTTGGTAAATACAATATGCCTGTTTAATTCCATCTGAACATTTACCTCAGCACTAGCAAAATGTGTTACACTCCTGACACACACGTTTTTGAAATATATAACAAATATACCCAACCCAACATAATTGTATTTGTTATTATTAGTTTCTATCTGTCTCATACTATTATAAAAAAATACTATATAAGTAAATTAAATCTGTAAAATAATTATTAAATTTCAGATAGAATGCCAATGTTACATTTTTTTACACTCCTGACATTTTGGGGTTTTCTCAGTAAAAGCTTCCATTCAACTGCAACAATGCAGATTATTGAAGTCAGTTAGCTATTTATGATAGGCCAAAGGGATACTAATAAACATACAAGAAGAAAGAAATGTGTAACATTGTACCATATTATTCTCCAATGATCATTTTGCCAACTAGTTGAGTTAGGCTTCAAATTTCAAAAAGTCATACTGTAATGTTATAACAAATATTTTGAGGACCTTTAACAACATAGATATCACTGTGATTAGTTTTGAATGAGAATCTAGGTGGATTCTCGCCAAAAAAAAAAAAAAAAAAACTTTTTTTTTTCCAATTTTTTTCCCCAATTTTTTTTTCAATTTTTTTTCTTCTTTTAAGTCCAAAACAGGACCTTAGATGACTGGTATTTGACCCCTAGTCAAAAAACTTTCAGAATTTGGAAGTTATGCAAGCTTATAGCCTTATTCTTTAATATTATTTTAATTAATTTTAAGAAGTGTTTGATTCAATTTGTGTACTATTATTTTCTAAGTATACAATAGTACAATAAATGTTTAAAATGCGGAATTTAAATTCAGTAAAAAGGATTCTCGCAGAAATATTCTGCGAGAATCCATTTGCGAGAATCCATTTGGATTCTCGCAGGATGTCGCGAAAGTACACCCCTGAATTCGCAAGATTTATACAACGGATGAAATTCCCTTCATTTCTGATGTTCACCCTTCATTTTTTCCCAGGCTCAAATGTCATTGTTTTACTGCCCAAAACAAAGCGCTAGCATAGCATACATTTTGGCTATTGCCGCCATTATAATTGCATGCTTGGATTATTTTGGCTCATGGAGAGATAAAAAACTAAATTCTTAACCAATTTGGAACTGATTCATAATTGGTAACAGATCTGTCATTTGAAAGCCCATACATTTAGCTTGTGTTGCATAATTTGAGTGTTCCATAATTTGACCGTTTGGCTGATTTTGGGTGACGAGTTCAAAATGCAAGTACATTATGTGCTACATACATGTACACGTGCATGTCACTTTTAACTATAATTCTCGTAGTTGTATTGTATGTACATGATTGCAAGTCCAGTCCTGGTACTCTTGGATGAATTGGAAGCTTGGAAGGGGCTCTTAACGATTGGATTCTGGTAGCCTCTCCTGTAGACGAGCAATTTCATGCACAAAACTTGACAAACAATTAGTTACATGTACTTCAGTCACGTTTCTCCCTGTTGTAATTTGTACAAATTGCATTTGTATGATTCAATTCAAACCCATCTTCAAAAGGACTGTTATAAATCCAATGTACATGATTGTACAATACTTTGGTAATTTGTGGATCCGGGATGCACTGCCATTGAGGTCCAAATGTCTATTATTCCTGATTTCAATGCCTAGCTCCTGATCATACTGCTTCCAATTGGTCATCCCTATTCTATCTGTACAAAAACAAAAAGATGCAATAAAATTACTGAGTTTTAATCAAATGAATTAACCCTAACCCCGGTTTAGGGTTTTAGACCGGGATCACAATTTTCGAAGAAAAAACACCAACTAAATCGCCGGGCCTGGGAACCTGTCGGGATTCGATCCGGGGACCATCCGAATCCCAGCCCTATGTCCCATCCACTAAGCCACGCGTGGACGGCCCTCAGCTAACTATTGTAATTGTAAAGGCTGCGGCTTGGTTGACTACGTCATCAAAAACCGGCGGCACAGGCGTTTGGAGATGGACTTACATGTAGCATTTTTTAGCATTCAGGGGGGTTTAGGGTTAAGGGAAGTGTCAACCCAAAATTAAAATATATGAAATTTATCAAGCACTGTAACTTTTAAACTAATAATGTAATGTCCATAAAAGTATACAATTTATGAGTCGGAGAATCCATTTTTGGTATTAAATTTCCCAAAATATAGTGATTTCTACATTTTTGCCCAAAATCACTTTTTTTGGCGCCAACAATTTTCAGACAACCTAACAAAATCAGTTTTTGATTAAAAATTTCAAAATTTCACCACAATCATCTAAAGTCAATTATAAACACTTTTTTAGTTTTGAAAATATTGACCAAAAAGTGCCAACAAAATGGTTTTTTTATCTCAAAAATCACATTTTTGGCACTTTTGGGTCAATATTTTCAAAACTAAACATTTTTAAGCCCAAAAAAAAAAGTGCCTCCTAGATATTCGACTTTAGATGATTTTGATGAAATTTTGAAAAATTTAATCAAAAATTGATTGTGTTAGGTTGTCTGAAAATTCCTTCAAATTCGAACTTCTGAGAAAACATCGATTTAGTAAAAATATTGACATTTTCCACCATTTAAACCTAAATGTTCACGGAATGCACGGGCGTGTGAGCTAAAAAGCGAGTACATGTATACTATTATGAACAATCAAAATAAACTATCAGATTCAATTTATATTGTCACAATGTGAAGAAATTGGAAGAAAACTGAAATTTAAATGATCGTAAGATTGGCCTTTGTTTACATTTTTAGACATGGTTTTGCGCTCTTTTGTTTTTCGCGTCTACGTCGCGGATATTAAGCGGCGCGTCCGGTATTACGCACTGGAAGTTTCAGCGCGCGACGCAATGATCGGACAGCTGTCGCAGCATTTGAAAAGCGCGGAACTCCGCTTAAATTCCCGCCAAATAACAATGCGCCTTTTCCTGACTCAAACTTACCAGAATAACAATTTAAAATCACCCAAAAGAACGGGAAATAATCGCTTCCGATTAGTAACTTATTATGGTAATGATAGAATACATATAAAAGTATAAAATAATAGAGAAATATGAAATTCAATTTTTGAAACAAGTGCTGGGTTGACACTGCCCTTAATACCAAAATAAAGTCTCTCTTCTTGTATTTACTGTACCTGTGTATACATGTAGCAGTATTCTATACAGTTTATTGTTTTTTATGCACGCATATTTATCTTCCGTCTTGCTACGCACGACTGCGGCTCGAGTAGACACGTGCGTTTGCATTATGTGCTGCGTGAGTGTGACCCCCTAAAACAATTAAATTGTGTTTGCTGGTAAATAACATGAATTTACACAGATATTACAACTTGTCAAGAGTGTCCGGGTTCCCCCCCCCCCCCCCCCCCCCCCCCCCCCCAACCCCACCCAGCATTTCTGAAGGTCCTGCGCCGCCTGCCTGAGCTGTGTGGCTGGATGGTGATCAGAATATAAATGTGTGTGAATGTGTTCAAATTTATTTTATTTTATTTATTTAATACAAATTGTTGTATAATATACCTACCTCTAATTTGAATTGAAGTACGCATCCGATTCTTGGCCTTCACTTTTTATTCTCAGTCATGATAAGGCTAAAAGCATCGCCCGGTCATAGCCCCTGCTGGATCTCGGCCCGGGATTGAAAATGATTGATCCATCTCCGGGATCCATCTATTCTTAAATGTACAAACAGCTAGCATTCTATTCTGTATTCGTTGAGTTGACCTGTCCTTTGTTGTTAATAAGCATGTTCATTATGTTGCCATTCAACCCATTGTTGGTGTGTATCACACAAATTGTGTATACACATAGGCTATAATAATATAGCACTGTGACTGTTCGTTGTACACTCACGCAGATCAATGTGGATAATGTACTGTTACACTTGCAGTATAACACTGAGTCTGATGCATGTACAAATTGTAAGGTAATACTAAATACGCATACGTAATTTACGGAAGCTTACTTCATCCATTTATATTTTGTAGTTAGTTGGCTACTCTGTTAGCTGTCGCCCGAGCTGTCGTCCATTACATTGCGTAGTAGACTAGTAGTACTAGTGACCTTGTATAAATGTCGTTTGTGAGCTTTCAATAATTCGGATTCAGTCAATTGCAAGATGAGAATGAGAAATTACGTGTGTTAAAGGGCGCACAGCACTAAATCACTCCTCGTTTTGTGTAATGGTAGTAAGTTCCGGCAAAAACAAAAAACGATTTTGTGATTAATGGGGTCCTTTGGGAATCAGTTTGGCGTGAGGATAGCGTTTCATAATTAAAATGAAAGATAATCTCTTGTACTTTGATCAGGATATTGCAAAATATTGATTTTCGATTGTATTGAAAATTTATCACGTGTATGAACATACGTGATCGGAGGCGGTTAGAAGGCCAGCGTCCGGGCTGAAAATAGGGGTGGCGCTGTTTAAATGATCGTATCGTAAAATCGAATTGGAAGGTGTAACACTTCTTGACGATTTTATGAAATTTGAATGTTTGTTTATTAGAATAAAGCATTCGAGACGTTCCAAAAATGGTTACTAAGGGCCCAAAATAGCGACTCTTTTAGCCCTAATTTACATGTAATCCAATGGGCGGTATATTTAGTGCTGTGCCCCCTTGTAACACGCAGTGGTGACACTCGATTTATATCGATTGTATTGATTTTGAGTCTATAAAAGAGGTAATTTTATCTTAATTTCAAAGAAAATCATATTTCTGTCCATGTCATACATAAATATCATGAACACGACCCAATTTTCTTACAAATTTGGAGCAAAAACAGTTGAAGAGCATCATTTTACTAACATTTCCTTTTTTTTATATTTTACTCACAATAATGGACCCCTCGCCATGGTTATCCGATTATAAACCTACATATCTATGCTCGTTTTATCAATCAGGGGCTTAACAAATAAAGTTGAAATAAATGTTTTTAAACCCATTTGTCATTGATATCAAATTATGTCGGGGGGGGGGGGGGGTGACCAGGTTAAATTTGGGCCTAAATTAAGACAAAAATAAGGCTTTTAATGTATCAAAATGTCAATAACAGTACTCTGGGCAATTCCCTAGAGGATATAACCCAACATAAATTACATTGGGAGTTTACCTGACACACGATACATTATACGTGACAGATAAAAAGACAATTTAGGCCTATTATTAATTCAAAATTGAAACGTTTTTTACCCATACCCCTAAAATTCGGCAATTTTGGACCTACACTTTTTACATTTGTATCTAAGGTTTGATATAGGGTGTGCACGCCATTGCGTAATCAGTTTCATGGTTCATCGGGTTATTAAAACATTGCATATATATACTTTTAAGATAATATGAAACATAAATAGTCTCATTAACATCTCATGATGAATGAAAGAGATTATAAAAACATAGAAATTCTGCAAAATGGCCTTAAAGTGCCCAAAATTCGAACATTAGAAATTGAGTATCGATGCGTTAAGTAACATAACTTTAGTTAGAGGTGGTATATAATTTAACTATTTTGACAGTTTATCTTGATATTACTTGGTGTTTACAAAAATGCAACAAAAAAAAGTGTTTATTTTTTTTATTGTGTGTTAAAGGGCGCACAGCACTAAATCACTCCTCGTTTTGTGTAATGGTAGTAAGTTCCGGCAAAAACAAAAAACGATTTTGTGATTAATGGGGTCCTTTGGGAATCAGTTTGGCGTGAGGATAGCGTTTCATAATTAAAATGAAAGATAATCTCTTGTACTTTGATCAGGATATTGCAAAATATTGATTTTCGATTGTATTGAAAATTTATCACGTGTATGAACATACGTGATCGGAGGCGGTTAGAAGGCCAGCGTCCGGGCTGAAAATAGGGGTGGCGCTGTTTAAATGATCGTATCGTAAAATCGAATTGGAAGGTGTAACACTTCTTGACGATTTTATGAAATTTGAATGTTTGTTTATTAGAATAAAGCATTCGAGACGTTCCAAAAATGGTTACTAAGGGCCCAAAATAGCGACTCTTTTAGCCCTAATTTACATGTAATCCAATGGGCGGTATATTTAGTGCTGTGCCCCCTTGTAACACGCAGTGGTGACACTCGATTTATATCGATTGTATTGATTTTGAGTCTATAAAAGAGGTAATTTTATCTTAATTTCAAAGAAAATCATATTTCTGTCCATGTCATACATAAATATCATGAACACGACCCAATTTTCTTACAAATTTGGAGCAAAAACAGTTGAAGAGCATCATTTTACTAACATTTCCTTTTTTTTATATTTTACTCACAATAATGGACCCCTCGCCATGGTTATCCGATTATAAACCTACATATCTATGCTCGTTTTATCAATCAGGGGCTTAACAAATAAAGTTGAAATAAATGTTTTTAAACCCATTTGTCATTGATATCAAATTATGTCGGGGGGGGGGGGGGGTGACCAGGTTAAATTTGGGCCTAAATTAAGACAAAAATAAGGCTTTTAATGTATCAAAATGTCAATAACAGTACTCTGGGCAATTCCCTAGAGGATATAACCCAACATAAATTACATTGGGAGTTTACCTGACACACGATACATTATACGTGACAGATAAAAAGACAATTTAGGCCTATTATTAATTCAAAATTGAAACGTTTTTTACCCATACCCCTAAAATTCGGCAATTTTGGACCTACACTTTTTACATTTGTATCTAAGGTTTGATATAGGGTGTGCACGCCATTGCGTAATCAGTTTCATGGTTCATCGGGTTATTAAAACATTGCATATATATACTTTTAAGATAATATGAAACATAAATAGTCTCATTAACATCTCATGATGAATGAAAGAGATTATAAAAACATAGAAATTCTGCAAAATGGCCTTAAAGTGCCCAAAATTCGAACATTAGAAATTGAGTATCGATGCGTTAAGTAACATAACTTTAGTTAGAGGTGGTATATAATTTAACTATTTTGACAGTTTATCTTGATATTACTTGGTGTTTACAAAAATGCAACAAAAAAAAGTGTTTATTTTTTTTATTGTGTGTTAAAGGGCGCACAGCACTAAATCACTCCTCGTTTTGTGTAATGGTAGTAAGTTCCGGCAAAAACAAAAAACGATTTTGTGATTAATGGGGTCCTTTGGGAATCAGTTTGGCGTGAGGATAGCGTTTCATAATTAAAATGAAAGATAATCTCTTGTACTTTGATCAGGATATTGCAAAATATTGATTTTCGATTGTATTGAAAATTTATCACGTGTATGAACATACGTGATCGGAGGCGGTTAGAAGGCCAGCGTCCGGGCTGAAAATAGGGGTGGCGCTGTTTAAATGATCGTATCGTAAAATCGAATTGGAAGGTGTAACACTTCTTGACGATTTTATGAAATTTGAATGTTTGTTTATTAGAATAAAGCATTCGAGACGTTCCAAAAATGGTTACTAAGGGCCCAAAATAGCGACTCTTTTAGCCCTAATTTACATGTAATCCAATGGGCGGTATATTTAGTGCTGTGCCCCCTTGTAACACGCAGTGGTGACACTCGATTTATATCGATTGTATTGATTTTGAGTCTATAAAAGAGGTAATTTTATCTTAATTTCAAAGAAAATCATATTTCTGTCCATGTCATACATAAATATCATGAACACGACCCAATTTTCTTACAAATTTGGAGCAAAAACAGTTGAAGAGCATCATTTTACTAACATTTCCTTTTTTTTATATTTTACTCACAATAATGGACCCCTCGCCATGGTTATCCGATTATAAACCTACATATCTATGCTCGTTTTATCAATCAGGGGCTTAACAAATAAAGTTGAAATAAATGTTTTTAAACCCATTTGTCATTGATATCAAATTATGTCGGGGGGGGGGGGGGGTGACCAGGTTAAATTTGGGCCTAAATTAAGACAAAAATAAGGCTTTTAATGTATCAAAATGTCAATAACAGTACTCTGGGCAATTCCCTAGAGGATATAACCCAACATAAATTACATTGGGAGTTTACCTGACACACGATACATTATACGTGACAGATAAAAAGACAATTTAGGCCTATTATTAATTCAAAATTGAAACGTTTTTTACCCATACCCCTAAAATTCGGCAATTTTGGACCTACACTTTTTACATTTGTATCTAAGGTTTGATATAGGGTGTGCACGCCATTGCGTAATCAGTTTCATGGTTCATCGGGTTATTAAAACATTGCATATATATACTTTTAAGATAATATGAAACATAAATAGTCTCATTAACATCTCATGATGAATGAAAGAGATTATAAAAACATAGAAATTCTGCAAAATGGCCTTAAAGTGCCCAAAATTCGAACATTAGAAATTGAGTATCGATGCGTTAAGTAACATAACTTTAGTTAGAGGTGGTATATAATTTAACTATTTTGACAGTTTATCTTGATATTACTTGGTGTTTACAAAAATGCAACAAAAAAAAGTGTTTATTTTTTTTATTGTGTGTTAAAGGGCGCACAGCACTAAATCACTCCTCGTTTTGTGTAATGGTAGTAAGTTCCGGCAAAAACAAAAAACGATTTTGTGATTAATGGGGTCCTTTGGGAATCAGTTTGGCGTGAGGATAGCGTTTCATAATTAAAATGAAAGATAATCTCTTGTACTTTGATCAGGATATTGCAAAATATTGATTTTCGATTGTATTGAAAATTTATCACGTGTATGAACATACGTGATCGGAGGCGGTTAGAAGGCCAGCGTCCGGGCTGAAAATAGGGGTGGCGCTGTTTAAATGATCGTATCGTAAAATCGAATTGGAAGGTGTAACACTTCTTGACGATTTTATGAAATTTGAATGTTTGTTTATTAGAATAAAGCATTCGAGACGTTCCAAAAATGGTTACTAAGGGCCCAAAATAGCGACTCTTTTAGCCCTAATTTACATGTAATCCAATGGGCGGTATATTTAGTGCTGTGCCCCCTTGTAACACGCAGTGGTGACACTCGATTTATATCGATTGTATTGATTTTGAGTCTATAAAAGAGGTAATTTTATCTTAATTTCAAAGAAAATCATATTTCTGTCCATGTCATACATAAATATCATGAACACGACCCAATTTTCTTACAAATTTGGAGCAAAAACAGTTGAAGAGCATCATTTTACTAACATTTCCTTTTTTTTATATTTTACTCACAATAATGGACCCCTCGCCATGGTTATCCGATTATAAACCTACATATCTATGCTCGTTTTATCAATCAGGGGCTTAACAAATAAAGTTGAAATAAATGTTTTTAAACCCATTTGTCATTGATATCAAATTATGTCGGGGGGGGGGGGGGTGACCAGGTTAAATTTGGGCCTAAATTAAGACAAAAATAAGGCTTTTAATGTATCAAAATGTCAATAACAGTACTCTGGGCAATTCCCTAGAGGATATAACCCAACATAAATTACATTGGGAGTTTACCTGACACACGATACATTATACGTGACAGATAAAAAGACAATTTAGGCCTATTATTAATTCAAAATTGAAACGTTTTTTACCCATACCCCTAAAATTCGGCAATTTTGGACCTACACTTTTTACATTTGTATCTAAGGTTTGATATAGGGTGTGCACGCCATTGCGTAATCAGTTTCATGGTTCATCGGGTTATTAAAACATTGCATATATATACTTTTAAGATAATATGAAACATAAATAGTCTCATTAACATCTCATGATGAATGAAAGAGATTATAAAAACATAGAAATTCTGCAAAATGGCCTTAAAGTGCCCAAAATTCGAACATTAGAAATTGAGTATCGATGCGTTAAGTAACATAACTTTAGTTAGAGGTGGTATATAATTTAACTATTTTGACAGTTTATCTTGATATTACTTGGTGTTTACAAAAATGCAACAAAAAAAAGTGTTTATTTTTTTTATTGTGTGTTAAAGGGCGCACAGCACTAAATCACTCCTCGTTTTGTGTAATGGTAGTAAGTTCCGGCAAAAACAAAAAACGATTTTGTGATTAATGGGGTCCTTTGGGAATCAGTTTGGCGTGAGGATAGCGTTTCATAATTAAAATGAAAGATAATCTCTTGTACTTTGATCAGGATATTGCAAAATATTGATTTTCGATTGTATTGAAAATTTATCACGTGTATGAACATACGTGATCGGAGGCGGTTAGAAGGCCAGCGTCCGGGCTGAAAATAGGGGTGGCGCTGTTTAAATGATCGTATCGTAAAATCGAATTGGAAGGTGTAACACTTCTTGACGATTTTATGAAATTTGAATGTTTGTTTATTAGAATAAAGCATTCGAGACGTTCCAAAAATGGTTACTAAGGGCCCAAAATAGCGACTCTTTTAGCCCTAATTTACATGTAATCCAATGGGCGGTATATTTAGTGCTGTGCCCCCTTCATAACGCAACGGTCATGACGATGATTCAAACGGTATAACCTCTACACTGGCCGAGTAGTTAACGATAGATGCACAATCTGACGCAATTTGTTAAACGATGACTAGATCAGTGTAAGAGACTGATTTTTGATTTTGATTTTGATTTTGATTTTGATTTTGATTTTGATTTTGGCCCAGCGTCGATAGGACCTGACTCGATTTAAAAAAAATGAATTTAGGGAAATACACGCTGAGACAGGGAACCGGTGTTCGGAGGGGCGGCGTATAGGGTTTTCAATGGGGGGTGGGGGGGGGGGGGGGGGGGGGGGGGGGTAAATACACTGCAACATGCACTGGGGACACCATACATACAGGTACATGACACTGCACTATGTAGTCTTGACTCTAACAAACTGGGAAGTGTGGGGGGGGGGGGGGGGGTGTATTTATTCATTTCAGTGAATTTATTAATTTATTAATTCATTCATTAATTACTTTGTTTATTATATTATTATTATTATTATGATCAATCGCTACGGCCCTTTTTGCAATAATTTGTTGTTGGCATTGGGCTGCCGGGTGATGATAGATAAACGGCAGCACCAGCATCGACATTTTAGGGACACAAAGTAAGTGCCTTATTATGCTAAAATTGCATTTTTTTTCTAATTTTAACTAAATAGGGTGTTTTTTTGTGAGGGGGGGGGGGGGTAGGGGTGGGGCACAACAACATTTTGGGGGAAATGCCCCTTGTCCCCCTGGCGCCGCCACTGGGGAAAAGCAATAAAAGCAATAAACACGTTAGTATAGGGGAAGGTGGGGTAATGGCGGACGCGGGGTAATCGCGGACAGGGCTGTATCTAAAGGCAGGTGAAAGAAGGTGGTATTTTGCCACCCTATGATGTTAGGTGCCTCTCCATTGAAATCACACAAAACCAACCTTGGCCTATACTATGTATGAATACTATGATTTCCCTTTTCTCAGCCACCAACTAAGTTTTACCGTAGGTCTATACAAAACAGATTATTCAGAGCCATTCGTCAAAGTCTATCTCAAAACTAAACCAATACTAGGCATGTTTATGCCGCGTGGACTAAAGTCTTAAGGAATAGATAATCAGGCAAAATGGTGTGTCAAATCTTTATCATCAACTCTTATCATTCAGCACCGTTCATCAACAACGGTGCTCCTTTGGTCAAGAGGAATTTCCTTCTTTCGGGTCCAAACCTGGGGCGCACCACCAAGCGCCGTTTAACTGAGATATTTTACACTAAACTTTAATTCCAACTCAAATTAAAGCAGTTAAAGTTAACCGATCATATTCACTATCATTCAAAGCTTTCATTAATATCACAGGTATAAATACATAATAAGACTTATCTTTGTTATATAATTTGAAACCATTTTCCGGGGAGCTATTTGAGGATAGGGCAAACAAGAGGTGCAAGAATGATTTCGATCACACGGGAACTTTTACGATTAAAACAACAGAGGTTTGAATGCGGCAAAGCTTCTATTTTTAATCCTTTTTTAAGGCTATGTAAGTCAATGCCTATGGTTACCGTTTCTTCATACTCTTGGATTACACAAGCTACACCGTAAACTGCATAACTAATTCATAATGAAAAGGTTCTGTTTGTTAAAGTTAGGCCTATATGTGTTCTAATTTCTGGCCCGATTTTCAACTTCATGTTATCTATTCTAGCAGTATTCCAAAGTATAGTTGCATACTTATCCAATGGTTCTTCAGAAGAATTTTTTAAGGTGACATGACATTTGCTCATTAAGTATTATAGTATACACACACTGGCATTTTCACTGTAATTCACTGTATGTTGGCATGGTCTATATAATCTAAAAAGGAACATGTCTTGCGCAAAACATTTGTACACAAATAATGTAAAATAGGGAGGCTCTTCTGATATCAAATATCAAAATATAGCAAGCCAAAATGATCGGATTAAGAAGAGTTCCTATTAAATCCTGTTGTTAACGCTTTCCACGCGGCAGGCGTCTGCAGACGATAGTTCCAAAATTTCACAAAATGTTTCGAAATTGTCAAAATTATTGAATTTCTGAAAAATCTATTTTGTATAAATGGTAAAACCAATAGTCGCGTGGAAAGTGTTAAGAATGAAAACTCATAAGATAAGTAGAATAGGCCTGAGTAACTCAATTCTATACATTTTAAAGTTAGCTTCGGAACTCTTCTTAAAGTTAAGAAGGACAGATATATTGTTCTCAAAGTGTTACATGATTTTAAGAAGAAGAGGGGAAAAGGAGTTATGTATTACTTTGATTTTAACTGTTTCTGTACATGATCAGACGACCACAAGTACCCTCCCCATCCATATGTGTATAGGTAAAAACGATAAAAAAGATCTATACTTGAATATCCACGGGTTTACTCCGGCTGAAAGGTCATAATACGATAATGACGCCATGTGCGCCGTATTCAGCACAAACGAGTTCAGCGCACAATCGACTTGAGATGCGAATAAATGTTCAAATGAAGGAATTATTCAGACAAACGTGATCTCATGTTAGGGGATTGGGTTATAGAGTAGGAGAACGGTTTATTTCATTTGAACCTAAGCTTACCATGTGAACTAGGTATATAGATGATTGGAGAAGAAGTTTAAGGTGACATGACATTTGCTCATTAAGTATTAGGCTATAGATACACACACAGGCATTTTCACTGTAATTCACTGCATGTTGGCATAATCTAAAAAGGAACATGTCTTGCGCAAAACATTTGTACACAAATAATGAAAAATATGGAGGCTCTTCTGATATCAAATATCAAAATATAGCAAGCCAAAATGATCGGATTAAGAAGAGTTCCTATTAAATCCTGTTGTTAACGCTTTCCACGCGGCAGGCGTCTGCAGACGATAGTTCCGAAATTTCACAAAATGTTTCAAAATTGTCCGATTGAATTTCTGAAAAATCTGTTTTGTATAAATGGTAAAACCAATAGTCGCGTGGAAAGTGTTAAGAATGAAAACTCAAGTACCCTCCCCATCCATATGTGTATAGGTAAAAACGATAAAAAAAGATCTATACTTGAATATCCACGGGTTTACTCCGGCTGAAAGGTCATAATACGATAATGACGCCATGTGCGCCGTATTCAGCACAAACGAGTTCAGCGCACAATAGACTTGAGATGCGAATAAATGTTCAAATGAAGGAATTATTCAGACAAACGTGATCTCATGTTAGGGGATTGGGTTATAGAGTAGGAGAACGGTTTATTTCATTTGAACCTAAGCTTACCATGTGAATTAGGTAGATATCTGGTGGCAGTTTCAATGTCCAATCTTCTGATAGAACCTAAAATTGATCAATTTTGCTATATAGGCCTATAGGCCGTTATAATAAGTATGGTAAGAAAGACCATGCGCCCATAGTCCCATATACCACGGTCTGTTATAAGTCTAGAGCCAGTTGCGTCTAGCTTCTCAATAAAGAAGAAATAACTATTTAGATGAATGTCTTAAGGTGTTTAATTGAGAAGTAACGTACCCTACATTCTGTTTAGCTCCGATATGATTTTAGGCATTATGACCCCGCCATCATACAGAGTTCTCTCAAATGAACTATTAAACATGAACTTACTGACTAAGCAACTTTGATTTCAACTGACTTACTATTTCTGTACATTTTATAAATGATCAAAATGATCCATTTTTGCTGTAGGCCTATGTAATAGAAAGTGAACGATATCCGGTGTGGCTCATGACGGGCCTAATCCAGACTGTTTTTTGTTGTTGTTATAGACGACCACAAGTGCCCTCCCCATGTTTAGATAAAACGATAAAAACGATCCATAATGCGATAGAAAATGGGGTGGGTGGGGCAGGATGGGTGGTGTGTGGGGGTGTGTGTGTGGGGAGGGGGGGGGGGCGGTGTATTATGTTGCGGTCGAATATAAAAAAAAGCAGAGTATCACTCAAGAGCTGCTAGTTTAGGCCCTAAGCCGCCTGCGCCTATTGTACATTATTACATTCAAGATTGAGGCGCGGGCCCGGGTACGGTCTAATTGATGATGCCCATTAATAGAAATTCAGATTTTTGCACTGATGATTGGAGAAGAAGTTCATTCATTGGCTTCAGTTGGGCATTATTTTCAACAACAAAATTGAACATTCTCAGGCTAGGGGGCACATCCCCTCAAACCCCCCTTGCGTGCAAATTGGTCGGCACTATTTATGGCGGATCGGTTCAACAAAATTCATTTGCCCGGCCGTTTTCAAACCATAGTCCGCCCCTGACAGTGTAGTGATGAGGGGTGGTGATATTATACAACAAAATATAGAATTTTCCTTTTATACTTCAAATCGCAGAGATACAAAACCTGTGCTTTATCATACATGCAGTAAAAGGATATAGATGGACCATAGGTATGGAAATAAATATCAAAAACGTATGATATTTTCGTTATAAAACCGCCCTAGCTATTTTTTCCAAGCACAATAAAAAGAGGGCCGAAGAAATCTAAAGATTTCGAAAGGAATTTAATTTATTAACCGTTATCAATAAAGAAAAGGGTGCTTTCACCAAACCCCATAGATATATACTTACTTCATGGCATTTTTACCCTCTATAGAGGAAATTACCCGTATAATTTATAGGGTAACTGAAAAAATCGTTGGTATTAACGCACAGCCTACTTTATACCGCATACGGTACTTGACTCCCGGTCTTGTCTGACCGAACTATGTCAATGGGCAAACCATCATATGTTTTAGGACGATGTTTCAAGGCTATATCCGACGTCCATTATACAGCAGTTTGCCGACCTTAGTGTTAAATTGGCCTGAGGATATCTTTCTAAAAAAAATCAATGGGCCGACGGTGCGTGGGCCATGTTTGACTGACCGTTAATTATGAGACATGATGTTTACCTCAACTGACGTTTCTCAGCGGGTCGGGTCAGCCCCATATAGCCGACGTCCATTCGACAGCAGTACGCCGACGTTCTGTACTTCACCTAAATATGACTCCCTTAACGCGTCAGTAGACCGACGTATATAGGCCATGTTTGACCAACGTCATGCCGACGTTTAAAAGACGTCCATAATAAGTCTTCATTTACTGACAGAATTGACAGTTTTCGGCGACGTTAAGCCGACGTCCATTCGACAGCAGTACGCCGACGTTCTGTACTTGGCCTAAATATGACGTCCTTAAAGTGTCAGTAGACCGACGTATATAGGCCATGTTTGACCAACGTCATGCCGACGTTTAAAAGACGTCCATAATAAGTCTTTATTTACTGACAGAATTGACAGTTTTCGGCGACGTTAAGCCGACGTCCATTCGACAGCAGTACGCCGACGTTCTGTACTTGGCCTAAAGATGACGTCTTTATAACGTTATTGAGCCGACGTTTCGTAAGCCACGTTTGTCCAACGTCGAGCCGACGTTTAGTGGACATCCCCAATAAGACCAACATAATTACGGTCTTTTGACGACCTACAACCGACGTCCATACGACGGCAGTAGGCGAACGTACAGTACCCGACGTATACTCGACGTTCTGACGACGTCAATGGACTGACGTTTTGTTAGCCAATAAATACCAACGTTGTGCCGACGTCGGCTGGACGTCTCGAATAAGACACGACGTCCAGCCGACGTTACCGACCAAAACCCGACGTCGGCCCGACGTATCTGTGTTATCTGGGGTATGTCAGCGTATGTCAACGTATTATTTAACGTACCACAAACTTACCGGGAACTTATGCAGAACGTATTAAGCACACGTTGAGTACGTCGAGACATTTTGAGCATGCTCAATATTTTTTCGTGGTCCAAATTGTCACAGCGTATCACAGCGTGCTCTTAACGTAAACGACGTATCCCCAACGTACCCCTAACTTATATCAGCGTACACCAACGTACACCAACGTATTTTTCGATATTTCGCATACGTTGGCATACGTTGAGGCGATACGTTATGGTGTGACAGGGCCTTAAGGAACACGCATGCAGTGATTACGGTGACTTATACAGCGCGACAATCAAATCGAACAAGTTTATGGTATTGAAAGTTATGTGGCCAAACGTTTCGGCGTGTTTTATATTGAGGGGCCTCAAAAAAGAATCATGTTTGATACCGAAATGATTCTACAAGTTTTCTCTTTCCAAATATAATTGCAATTTGGCAATGCGACTTATTTTAAGAGAGATACAATTCTTTAAAATGGTTTCGAAACTTTTGGGACACCCTGTACATACATACGATTGCAATCCATAGTGTGAAAGTAAAAATTAGAGATAATTTCAAAGCAAATTGCAGGTTTAAGCGCTGTATATAATTCATCTTTTCAATTCAAAACTAGAAGTTATTGTGATAGCGTAGACATAACGCGTTATACCGCATCTAGTGCCCAACAGTCATTTTCATATAGAATCTATCATCACAATATTTAGCCATTTTATTCAATTAGATAGGTCAAACCTGGCAATAAATTGTAGTGAATACTATGCAATAACAAAGCATTGGATTTTTATTAAATTTCACTGAATGCACCCATTTTGACAACCTTTTTCGCCCTCATTTTCGCCTACTTGCTTGATTTTATTTTATTAGGTACTCAAACATCATATAGAGAAACATCTGAAATACAAACAGGTAATACATGCACTTGAAAAACATATAGACATAATAAGATATGAGCAAAAGTACCAAGAATAGCCCAAAAAGCTTTGAACACAAAGCTTATTTCCATTGGGGCCTTTTAAGGTCCCCAATGGAAATAAGCTTTGTGTTAAAACAAGCATAGAAATGCAGAAAAAAACCAGAAACACAAATGAAACGCATGAATGAAGCACAAACGCCAAACGTAAAACAAGGACAAAACAAATAAAAACAGGGCACGACCAGCTCAAAAATCAATTGAATCATAACTCGCCAAGTGTCTTTTAATTAATTTTTTGAATAAACTAAAATTATTGGTGTTCTTGATCTCGCTCGGCAATGAGTTCCAGTGATGAATAACAGTACTATAAAAATAAATCTAGCTTGACCCTTTGAAGAAGGAACAACAAAGTTGAATGGGCTACCCCTGGTACTATATATATACAAAGATGACACTCTAGTAAAATACAATCCATATAATCAGGAGACAAATCATGAAAAATCTTTAAAACATGGTTAAGTTTAAGTTGCACAACCATATCCCGGCTTGATAACATCCCTACCATATCCAACTCTTTTTGACCAATATGGGTACGCGGTCCCACACCCAAAATAAAACGGACAATTTTGTTCTGCATGGTTTGAAAACGTTTTTTGAACTTTTGAGAAATAGCTGAATACCAGGAGCATGCATAATCAAAGTAACACATAATCAATGCTGAACTCAGTGTCTTGCGGGTTTTTAAATTTAAGCAATCAGAGTGCCTGTATAAGAATTTGAGTCTCCCGCTGGCTTTATTGATGACATTTAAGGCAATCGAATCCCCTGAAAGAGTATTGTCAAAGGTGACCCCTAAATACTTGACAGACGAAAAGAGGTGTTAATAATATTACAATTACAAATGACAGAGACATCATCAACATAATTTAGCTTCCTCTTGGTACCAAATAAGATAGCCTCTGTCTTACCAAGATGAAGGGAGAGCTTGTTATCAATCAGCCATTGCCTGCATGCAACATTCTAACTCTTGACTTAATTTATCCGCAACAATTGTGGGATCTTTGCCAGAGACCAGCAAGCCACTGTCATCAGCATATAAATGCACTTTACAGTCGACACTGATGGGCATGTCATTCACATAGCACTAGAGAAATAGGAGAGGACCAAGGATGATGCCTTGAGGAACCCGCAGGGGATTCCCAGTGGGGCAGAATCAACCTGGTTAACATTGACAATTCTAACATTTAGGCGGTTGTCATTTGTTAAAATGGCATATGATGTTATGATTAAGAAAAATTGCGAACGTCCCGAAAAAAAACAATTGAAATGTGGGAAAATGATATTCAAGTTAATGAAGAATTGTGGCCTTACATTTTTACGATTGCATT
This sequence comes from Ophiura sarsii, assembly GCA_035610835.1. Lineage (NCBI taxonomy): Eukaryota > Metazoa > Echinodermata > Ophiuroidea > Amphilepidida > Ophiuridae > Ophiura > Ophiura sarsii. The sequence continues at coordinate 58,836,866 of CM069449.1, forward strand.
AAAATGTGCATTGGATATTCCTACCAGATCATTTTAATTTTTGTTGTTACATAGGCGGTTGCCAACGAATAAATTCGTTCATAGAAATGGTTTAATTGATTCACCAAATTATACGTTTTGTTATGAGAATGTTGAAAGTTTAATTCATTTGTTTTACGAGTGTGAACACGTCAAACGTTTTTGGACTAGTGTTGAGATCTTTTTAAATATCATTTTTGGAATTGATTTCAGCTTAACAAAATTGTCAATAATGTTTGGATACAATATTTTTGATCCGGACCCTTTACTAAATTATATTATATTATTGGGGAAACTGTACGTATACAGAAAAAGATGTGCAGGTTTACGGCCGATTTTTTCAAGTGTTTAAGGGCTTAGTTCATTTTATGTTCCAAGTTGAAAATCATATTGCCATTGGAAAGGGAAGATTATATAAATACAATAAAAAATGGAGTTTATATAAAAGGTGGAAAGACAATAATTAAATACTGTACTTTATTATATAAAGAATATTAAAACTAAATGTTCATATATATTATTGTTTCCTGTATGACAAATGCAAATAAATAGTTGGTGCGCCGGCATCAACAAAAAGAAGAAGAAAAGAAATTGTAGCGAATACCAAATTCTAACTGCATATAGAATAACGATTTAGTGTGGTTTTCCCGCAACCAGGGTTAACATGCAAGTAAACCGTTACAATATTTTGCATTTAATAACAATTGTGAGTTGTCAGCACTAGGTGACGGAAAAAACCCATGTTCTACGGGCACGACCGACCCTATTCTTTTCAGTTTTTAAAAAAAAAAAATGTTGGGAACATTTTTTGAAAGTTTCTGATTTTTTTGTGACAATTTCGACCCGGAATTTCGAAGCGCTTTCTTCCACCACAAACTTCTTGCCATGCCATTCTGCTCTTACTGTTTCATTCACCTAGTCGTGTGCATTAATAACCGCTTCAAATTCGATGCACATTGGTAACTCGGCTCGGGTTGTGTTGCGAGGCACACGCATCAATAGTTTGGCTTTAAAGTTTGTCGAATGCATGTTAACCCTGGTTGCGGGAAAACGACACTAAATCGTTCTATGTGCAGTTAACATTTTGTATTTGCTACAAATCCTGACACACATGTATGACTATACCGCCTAAATGTTAGAATTAAGTGGGGGTTATGGTTAGAGTGAGGATTATAAATCTAAATTAAGGGTCATGTTAATTATAAGGATTTAGGGACAGGGTAAGGTTTAGGGATGTCTCACTCGGGAACAACCGCTACACCATACGCTGCTCGCGACTGAAAGATCGTGACTCCCGGACATCTCTGAACAAAGGTGACGTATTCCGCGGTTGCAAGTTGCAGTGAAGGATGTTTGACAGTACGACCATCTAATAATTAAAGCAACATAGGTACATTTACTGGGAATTTATGGGCGTACACAACCATGACTACCCCGAAAGTTGAGTATGGCAATAATTCCTATTTGACGGAATGAATGGGCAAAATTGGCATCAATTTTAATGTTTTTATATCAAATTTGTGTTTTACGGATTCTCCTCTCAAACATGTCATATTCTTAACCCCTTAAGTTCCATAGGGGTGTATGGATCTACAAATGGAATAGACCAAATGGTCAGAATCTGTTTTAATTTCTTAATACCCTGTTGTGTTTGAGGTGTGTCCGTCTGCAGAGATGCATATTCGACAGTGATCTTCCCTTCATTCAGCAGAAATTGTCAGCTAAATTTGAAGTGTTTTCTTTCTTAATCATTAATGAGCTACCCTAATGAAGAGAGTCTTGAATATTAGTTTTGTAGATTCGTGAATGGGCTATTACATTTGAAAACCATACAACTCATATAGAAGACATTATACGAGGGTCATTCAATAAGTTCTAACTCCTCCCTCATAACATCACTAATATTAATGTCAACCTCATGACATTTTTCATGATTATAGCTCCGAATCATAGCTACAAATGTGTGGTAAATGATAATTGATATCTGTTTTACTTTTGTTATGACGCGGTCCAAGCCAGAGAGAGATTTTGGACAACGGACACAGAAAATCACCTTAAAAATATACACATGTTTTTCGGGTGTTTTTTTTCTTCGTATTTTATGGTTAGATATAAGAGCATGATTTAAATACTGAAAATGAATGAATGATATCTGAATATATTACAGTATTATCATGTATAGATAAGAGTGTAAACAATATTAACTCTTGTAGGCTTGCAAATAGTGTACTATCAACTCAAATGTATTGCTATGCCGTTGGCATACCGGAATACTGTTAATCAGTCAAATTTTCGTTGTAACAACTTAAGCCACAATGATGCCTCGAATGTTAAATATTTACCATCCCTGATAGCACACTGAAGTCGGCCCGACGTCGGGGAATGGTAGTCGACGTCGGGGAAAGGTCGGCGTCCTTATGTTGAAGTCGGCTGGACGTCGGGTGGACTGTTTGAAAAGGACGTCCACATTAAGACGTCATATGGACGTTGAACCGACGTTGCAAAAATACACTGACAGTCTCGTCGGGGTACTGACGTTTTGCCGACGTCGGAACTACCTCCAACGATAGGTTTACTTGCTATACGTATTATTTTTTATAAAGACAAATATTCAATTATTCAAAATTGTAATAATTTTGTCGCCTACATAATTGAGAAAGATATAATTGTAATAAATAAATTACTGATGATTTAGATAATCATTGTTTTTATCTGCAACAATTTTAAGTTAAATTTGATGATTGAATAAATATTAAAATTAACGAATTACGCGTATCAAATCATACACTCACTTTACCACGTGCAGTTGGTCGCCACGTTGCAAAAATACACTGAAAGTCTCGTCGGGGTACTGACGTTTTGCCGACGTCGGAACTACGTCCAACAATAGGTTAACTTGCTATACGTATTTTTTTTATAAAGACAAATATTCAATAATTCAAAATTGTAATAATGTTGTCACCTACATAATTGAGAAAGATATAATTGTAATAAATAAACTACTGATGATTTAGATATAGATGTTTTCATCTGCAACAATTTTAAGTTCAAATTGATGATTTAATAAATATTAAAATTAACGAATTACGCGTATCAAATCATACACTCACTTTACCACGTGTAGTTGGTCGCCATTTTGTTGACACGTTAGCGATACTTCGTGTTGTTCTCAAATGAATTGAAGGAATCATATGTCAATTCAGCGAAGATGATGGTATTTGATGGTAGATTTTGATGGGGAAATAATGCAGCATCGCAATATATTCAACACATGAAGTGCATTTTCCGATGTTGCATGGGATACCCGCGATTTCCGGTGTGTTATATTCTATCAGAAATCGCGGATATGTCTTGTACATTGTGATTTTTCAGCATACGCCGGCACTGCATGGTCACAGATGTCATTGGAATTGAATTGCAAGTCATCAGATAATGAATCGTGAGGAATAGCTGAGAATTATCCAAGGAGATGAGATTTGTTTCGGTACTTTGCATCAAAATAGATTCTGAATAGCTGGGAATAATTAAAAGAGATGAGATTTGTTACGGTATGGTACGTTTTCTTTTTCATTAAAAATAACTATAGCCAAAGTCGGCAGAACGGTCGGCAATTAGTCGGAGATGGTTCAACTGACCATAGCTAAAGTCGGCAATTAGTCGGAGAATGGTTCAACTGACCATAGCTTAAGTCGGCCGAAAGTCGGCAATTAGTCGGAAAATGGTCGGGCCAATGTTTCAAAAATATCCATCATTAATTTGCGTGGAAAGAGTCAAGGTAGTTTGTTCAAAAACGAGATTTTACGTTATTCATATTGTGATAGTTTTGTGATAGTTGTTCATGATTTCCACGCGGAAGACGACTGCAGACGACAGTATGTCGTTTTTCCAGATTTGTTCCGAATAAAAAAATGGGAAAATATGATTTTTTTAGTATATTTGTAGTGTCGATTTATGTACATTTTCTTTTGTGTCAAAATAACTGTAGGAAACAAGTCGGCCCGAAGTCGGTAATAAGTCGGAAGTACGTCCAACCGGACCGCGGCTTAGCGCTAGCGTAGCTTAAAACCGTAGGAAAATAGTCGGCCTGAAGTCGGCAATTAGTCGGAGGTACGTCCAACGGACCGCGGCCTGACGTTGCTTATATATGGTCGGGCCGACGGTGAATTGCAGTCGGCAGGTCAGCGTCAGCTGGAAGTCGGCCCGAGGTCGGCACAACCTCCATTGGACGTCGTCGGCCCGACGTAGGCCGCGTGAGCAGCCGACTGTAGAGCCAACGTCCGGCCGACTTCAACTGCCGACTATATCGCGACGTCGGGCCGACTTCAGTGTGCTATCAGGGATAATAGTCACTTTATGAGTTTCACTTATGTGCAACCTTCAGAATAGTCAATTGTAGTCAAAGATAGAAAATTATCGCTTTGACGGACTTTAAATCCCTCTATCTAGTTCGGTATATTGAAGATCGCTTAGTTCTCATGAAAGTCAAATATGACTTTTATAGGGTTCTCTAGGGAAGGGGTAAACTGAATAGTTGTCCTGACCTGGATCTGGCTAATCAGAGGGCATATTTTTTCCAAACCAATCAGTCAACTTTATTGTTTACAGTCTGTTAAAGAGATATCTGACATTTAGAACGGTGATAATTGACCGATAAGTATGCTTTGCCTCTTACAATAGGGCCAATTGAAAAGCACTTCGGCCATATTTTGCTGTTTTTCATCCGTTTCCGTCACACTAAATCGAGTTTTGGTTCTCACTGCATGTCCGGAAAAGTACAACCAGTACTCAGATCAATTTACATTGGATTAGTAGCTGAGGTTCCAACGGGGGTTCCAAGCTACAATCGTGTGATATTTGATAAGACTAGCTCATATAATAACAAAGTTATGAGGTAGGAGGTAAAACTTATTGAATGACCTTCGTAATAATAATAATAATAATAATAATAATAATAATACTACATAATACTTAAAGAGCGCCTTACAACAAGTTCTCAAAGCGCTAAAAAATTATACCTTAATCTCCCCCCACATGGAGTGTAGATTTCAAATGGAGTCATCCATTTAGGCAATTAATCCCATTTGAAATACACACTCCCTGTTTGGAAGATTAAGTTATAATGTCTTCCACATGGGTTGAATGGCTTTCAAATGTATATAATAGCCCATTCACGAATCTACAAAACTAATATTTAAGACTCTCTTCATTAGGGTAGCTCATAAATGTGCGCAAGTTCTTACGTTATTACAAAATTGAGCCAGATGAGTTCTAATACGTTCGTACTGCCCTTACACAAACCTGGCGGATCCTCTGAACACTTAAAAAAATAATTATATAAATCAGCTCAATCCACAGCTCCTAGTACCAGGTACCTTTATCAATAAATAGTACAATCTTATCGAAATTTACATTTCAAAATCTTAATGTACGCTTTCCTAAACTGTTTGTTTCTCCAGGCATACACGCACGGATTGACTGAAGAATTGGCGGCCGCTAACGTCGCTACCATTCTCCAGACTGGAATAGGTATCGAGAGATTGGTGTCAATCAGAGACATCAAGGTAATCGGCATCCAACTCACGAAAAACAACAGGAATACAATGAATAAGTTGATCGCGATCTTCACTTCTTTACTCGTTTCAACCAAACGTCGTCGATTGTGTGATTCCTGCGACTGATTCGCGCCGCTTTCCCCAGTAGTATCTGCATCATAACCGGCTCTAGGGTCGACATTCGCGACAGTAACCACCGACGACTGGTCTGTCGATGACGCTGCCGCTGCAACGCGGCGAAAGTTTCGAAGTCGATTTCGACTACTGAATACTTTTATGAAGATCATAAAGTAACAAACGATGATAAAGATCTCTGCCGCCATCGTGTAGACAGCAAACAAAGTCACTGAGATGATCCAGTTCTGTTCGTCCAGACCTAAGGTGCATACCCCAAGGATCGGGTTGTATCCATACTGCCCTATTCCCGAGAGAGGCAGGATCGAAATCACAGCGGGAGGTAGTATGATCAAGAAACACAATACTAATGTGTTCAGTGGATTAAACAGCGACTCGTAAGATGCAAATTTCACGATGCAAACGTAACGATTCAAGGCAATTCCCGCAAGAGTTCCCACCGATACGCCGAGATTCAGTAGCGATAGCATGCCGATGATTTGGCACACGATATCCGGTAACGGCCAACCTTCTTGTGTAACAGTTATAATCGCCATCGGATCGATTATCGCGCAGAATAGGACATCGGCTAACGCTAGTAGAACAACGAAATAGTTTGAGGTTGTCCGAAGCCGGTTGTCGATACACACAGCCATTACAGTGAATATATTACCGACGGTTCCAAATATGGAGAGAAACGCTAGAACCAAAGCCCGCACTGAAGAACCCCCTTCTAATGAAGGGAAGCTAAACGCCGGTGTTTCGTTAACATGGTTAACTAAAGACATTGTTGCTAGGTTTGATATACGCCGTGCAGTCAATTCCAAAGGAAGAGTAGTCTATAAAAATTGTATAATATCACAATTCACACAGTGTTATTAAAATATCAGGTTTTGTTCCTGATTTTCTCGCTTGTTTAATAAGTCCCTTTATCATACCTGTACTGTGCATCCCACACTACTGCACACCGTGCTATGATATTCACGATATTGAAAGAAATGGTTTTGTTCCTATGAAGGCGTGTTGCTTGCTGCGCAGTTTAATGATTTTTTTTTACAACGTGAAATAAAGATTGGCGACCACTTGCACTATCATGGTTAACACTTTCCACGCGACAGTCGTCTGCAGACGAAAGTTCCAACATTTCACAAAATGTTTCAAAAATGTCAAACTTATTGCATAAACGGGTTTTACGAAGGCGGATCAGTAAGTTCTGTTACCAATTGCTGCCCCAGCTACACAAGGAAGTCCCGACAAAGCTTGCCTCACCAGCAGACTTACCTTGATGAAAATGGTATTCATTTGATGGAACCGCCACCCTTATTACCCGACCTGGCTCCCTGCAACTTCTGGCTCTTTCCCAACAATCAAACTAAAGATTGCTGGGAGCTTGCTGGGAGCCCCAGGTAACTACCCTTAGCCAAAGCTGTATATTCAGAGATGAGACCATCCCGACATTGGAGTACCGCCAAAGCTTCGAGAAGTGGAGGATGAGAATGCAATAATGTAGACGTCAACATGGTCAAGAGAAGCGATCAACGAGAGTCGAGTGTGCGTGGCGAGCGAGTCGGAGTCGCCTGCAACGAGAGTGTGGGGGTGTGTGCGATGAGACGTCGGTGGAGATATGCTTATTAAATACTAGCCAGTCGCAGATATTAGCGAGTATGAGTCGCTCGAGTGGACTAATGGAATGAACACCGCACATCAACTCGAAAGGGGACTTTTAACCATTGAACATCTTGTGATTTACCCACATGATGAATTTACGTGTTTACGATTTAGTGTCGTTTTTCCACCACCGGGATTAACATGCATCAAAAAACTGTCGATAATTTTGGGATAGAAAACTCCTGTAATGTGCATACGTAAATAACAGGTCGCGTTTTCTAGGCTATTTTAATGAGTTAAAGGTAGATGTTCCGATTTTCAACTTGAAGTTTTCTATTCTACATGAAAGGTCATCCTTAAAAAAGTCGTGTTCCAAAGTTTGAGTTGCATAGCTCTAATGGTTCTTATTTTAGACGCACAAGATGATGTGAACTGTTTATACCCATTGAGTAGTACACAAACTATATCGGTGGATACCACCATTCGCGGTAATTCGACGTTATTTCATCGATTTTTCCGTAATTATACCGATTTAGGCCGTCAAATTTCAGTATGATGATGAGAAAAATACGAGCTTTCATATGATATGAAAATCTCCGTATGTTTAAAATAATTCTGTGTTACGAAAATGTGATCGGGTCATCTACCTTTAATGTAGCCGTGGTGAACAATATATTGGTCAAACCAAGCTCGGTACTGGCTGAACATGCGTATGAGAAGGTCATGGACCACTCTGGAACCAATTTCAAAGCATTTGCACAGGTTTTCAATCTTGGTATGCGACTTGTTCGTGAAGCTCTAGAGAATAGAATCAATGTATCATCAACAATCAATAGAAATGACGGCAAAGATAGCACCCGCTTGTGGCTCTCTCTATTTCCTATCAATCAATCCCCGCAATCGATAACAGTCTTGTATTTTTTTCAGCCAGGTCCGCAATGAACCATACCCTGCTCAAGGTCATATTAAATAGCGTCAACGATCTTTATAGATCAGTGACTGCACTACTGTACAATAGACAGTATAGACTTTTTGTAGTCAGTAGTAGAGTAGGGATCCAGTAGCGTAGCCAGGGTCACTTGTCAGGGGGGCAAAGTGTATTTTTTCCGGTGAGCACCAGTTCGACCGGTGGCGTAGCCAGTAGCCAGGTTTTTCATGTAACTTTTTAAATTGCCGTCGAGTAAGAAAATGACAAGCGGGGGGATTTGCTATGAAGCGTGTCTGAGGGGGGGGGGGGGGGGGGGGGGGGGGGGGGGGGGGTAGAGGCGTTGCGTCTCCATACCGGCGTGAAAAACTGCAATTTCCAAATAATTTGCATGTCTTCCTTTCTCCTTTCTGTCCGTTTCCTCCCTTTTCCCTCTCTCCTTCCCTTTCCCTTTTCTTCCCTTCCCTTTCTTTCCTCTACTACCTTTCTTTCCCTTCCTTTGCATTCCCGATTTTTCGCTTAGTTCCCGATTTCCCGGTCAAATTCTTTTTCGGGGGGGGGGGGGGGGGGGGGGGGGGGGGCACTCTGCATTCAATAATGCAAAATGAGTAACAAGCATTAGATGTAAGCCTTTTATCTCACAATACAAATCAAAATCAAACATAACTGCACATACAAAATGTCATTATCAGTTTTGTTATTTTATTTAAAAAATGTATGTACAGGGCTCCTTCTTCATAATGAGGTATCTTGATAGCCGTTTTCTCACAACTTTGTACATATTATAGCTACATACAAAATACACACTATCTTCCTATTACAAATAGTTATTTCTTAGTTCAAATTGACGTTCTTTCTGGTTTTGAAATACAGCACATGGGATGGGACCACAGATTTATAAACTAGATCTGAGACTGATGCCCGCCATTTTCTTTTTCCACCATGGGAACAAATTTGGAGGACAGGAATGTCAATATTTTTTGGAAAATGTGTGTGAGCATCCAGAACACGGCGCTCTTTCCGCATATTTCAATTTGCCAACATGGAGAGAGACACACGGCTCCAGTACGCGAACACGGTTGCCTTCATTTTTTTCAGTAGTTTCAGAAAAAATACTAACATACCTCTACAAATCTCCCATGATGGAAATACAAAATGGTGTCCTTTTACACGAAAAGAGATAGGGCAATACATTTCTAGTTTTTAAATCTATGGATGGGAGAGAGCTCTTATAATGGATTAGTTAATTACAGCAACAAGCATTCCCCGATGAAACAGCGGTGTATATGCTGTACCAACCTTCATTGTACTGTGCCAGTATAGAATTATAGGCTTTGTTTTAACCACAAAAAAAGGAAATACACTAGCGTATAGTATTGCAAATCGCGAGAATCGTCTTGATTTTAGGGGCTGCTACTTTGCCAAAAAGAAATTCATAACATTTTTAGATGCACACGACACCATTTTTGTGCGCAGGCATGAGAATAAACATCATTGAAAAAAACCTGGAAAACTGTGTGAAAATGGGCTGAAATTAAGGAAGTGTGGAAGTATGGGCAAACGCCACCTGAATTCAGGTTTATAACTGGAAATTCTCATGCCGGTTTGCGACAGTTTGTTGATCATCATGCTTTTGTGATGAACATTTGATAAACCAGACCAACTATGTTCTTGTTGGTGTGCACATACTGTGTGGAAATAATTAATAAATGAGCAACTTAAATACAACACAGGTGAGAATTTATATTATTAAGACTGCAGCACTCCCCCCCCCCCCCCCCCAAAAAAAAGAAGGAAAAAAAAGAAAGAAGGATGCACAACCATTATGCTATCTATCGACATTATCGGCTCTATAGTTTGATCAGTTCCAAATTGGCGAACCTCCTTACAGCAGCGATGGCGAGGATGCGCATGAAGGCAACTAGTGTACTGTGCATCATATTTGGTAGCGTGCATGCGATCAATACATCTTGCATGTGGCCATAATAGTGGGTGTATGCTTGGATTACCTTTGCGCATGGTGAGATATAAGGCAGAATATTTGTCGCCAATTTGGAAGTGATTAAACTATACCAATATGAGGTATTATTAGTTTCTGTACATGAATACAATGAATTAGTGAAACCTAGAAAATAACATTACAATTATGTATAAAATAAACAAGATTCGTAAAAACAAAACAACATTTCCCACAAATCTGCTGTGGCATTCTTCGCATTGCTAGAATGAAAATTAAAATTAAATAATTTGCTGTACAATAAAGTTCGAAAAAAGTGTACTTAAAGGTCCCAGATACTAGTATACAGCGTGTCCCAAAAAACTGGGTTCAAAAGTTTGCGAGCTTACAACTAAAAAGGTAGGAAACATGGATAGTTCATATTTAGGGATATTAAACAAGATATACCTGACCTTTATTGGTTAAACTCTGTGATTAATCCAATATAAACTTTTTGAAATACAAAGATTTTAATAGAGCGTGGTCAAAACCCATTTGTCCCACTTTTCAATGAACACCCCGATGTGTTGCAATTGCGCGACTTTATCAAAGTTTCGCCTTTGCATTCATTCTTTACAAAGACTTGGGCAGTAAACAAAATTATCTTGGTCATATTGCAATAATACAAGTTCATTATTTACATAAACATTCAAACAAAATGTTCTTTGTTATAGTCCGAGTTATTGTTAAGTTCTTTAGGAGAATAAACCCCATGCCGGAAATACTGCACATAGCGCAGAGTTTCATGCAACGCACGGAGTGCACAGTTTCATGCAACGCACGGATGGTTTATTCTTTAAATCAGGACAAATGGGTTCTGACCACGCTCTATTCAAATCTTTGTATTTCAAAAAGTTTACATTGGATTGGTCTCAGAATTTACCCAATTAAGGTCAGGTATATTTTGTTTAATATCCGTAAATATAAACTATCCATGTTTCCTACTTATTTCGTTAGAAGCTCGCAAACTTTTTAACCCAGTTTTTTGGGACACGCTGTACATTGTTCAATATTGGAACATAAAAGTTACAGTATCGCTCGATACTGGTACAATTTAATTGTCCCAGTATGGGGCGGGGCGATAAAAAGTAAAGTAAAAATCAAAACGTCTTTAAATACAAAAACCACATAAAGTTACCATCAATGTTGACTAAATTCGAAAGAAATCTGTCAAAACTATAGTTTCTTTCAGAATCCTTTGTCGAAAGTCTTCACACATTTGTTTTATGCAAAGTAAGTGGGAGGCCCATGGGTGATAACGTCTCACATGTCACTTGTAACACACCTTGACGTACTACAGACGTCAAAATTACGCTCAACATCGGTAAAGCATGCAAATGACCATATGAACATAATTACATTCCATAACATGTGGTGAAATATGCTTATGAAAAAGAAAGCTAAGAATATATTCGTTGGTGGATGTGCAATCATTTTCATTTTGTTAATTATATTATATTGAATGGCTTTGAGAGTGATACAAGAATATTTTTATATATGTGTGCAATACATTCTTGTATCACCCGAAAATAAGACATTCAATATTATTATTATTATTATTTATCTAACAGATTGTTTGATAAAAACTAAACGAGTTAGCCCGAACTGACCTTCTCTGCGTTTATGTACTCACGCGCACATCTTCTGCGCCGCACAAAAAAATATTGGACGGCAATATCTTTTTGAATATTGGACGCACATCCGGGAACTGGGGCACAATATTCAATACGCACTTTTATTGTAAAGTTTGGAAGGCCCATATAAATAATAATAAGCAATAATGCACCTTCAAATTTTGGAGACAAATAGTGAAATTACTCCACAAATCTATGCTTAGGACAGCTGCTCAATTGCTTAGTTTTTATTCTTTGTTCCTAATATGAAATAGAATAAAATCCACATTAAAGCACCTCATAATGCATGTATAAAACTGTACAGTGTATACTTACGAAATAAATACATTTACATGGCAGTCATAACTGGGGACGAGTGTACACAAGAAATAGATTGCGTGGGGGTCATAAATGTGTACTGTCGTGGCAAAAGGGTGCAGTTGTCGGTAAAATGCAATTTTAGATATTCATGGAATTAGGCATGGAAAAAACAAAGAAAATAAAGACAAAAATATCAGAAAGGAGTTTTCAATCTTAACCACAAAGGTGTCTGTCATCTTGAAGAATTCAAAAATCTATTTTTGTTGGGATTAAGATTTCAACTTATTCTTTGATGAGAGACAATTGCACCCCATCTTGAAGAATTCAAAAATCTCTTTTGTTGGGATTAAGATTTCAACATTTTTTTGATGAGAGACAGCTGCATCCTTTTGCTGTGTCTGTACATGGGAAGAAAGAAAAATTGTGGGGCCCTCATAAAAAATAAGCCTTGGGCAAATCTGTAGGAATTTAAACAATTCCCAGTGTTTTCATTACTCTGGTCAGCACCAGGCGACAGCAGCCATCATTTCAGGAGAAGTTGTACCTTTTGTCTTTCATGACAGCTGGAAAGTGAGCCTCAAGATAATTTACTAAAATAATTATTTAGTTGACATCAAAAATCACATCTAATGACAGTCCTGCTCATGCTCTTGCTACACAAAATAAATCACTATGATTGATGATTTTCCCAGTAATAGGAAGCTCAAACTCCCCAGCTAAGCAATAGTAACTTACTGTATTTACAACGTTTGGGTCAGAGCATTTTCGTATTAGACTCCGACACCGCATAATGTTACTGTACTATATACATCTGTGAAGAAGTCTACTCATGGATATACTTATCAGGCCTAGTTGATATATAGCCAGGATAAATAGTCACTACATTACGATCAACCTTACTATAAACCGTGCAAAAAATATATCTCCCTATTGTGTAAATAGCTCTATGTAAAGATACATACAAAACTGAATAATTATAACATGTGACATTGTTTCACATATGCCGAGACATACCTCACCCACCCACCCCACCCCTAAAAAAGAGGGGGTTGAAATGACATCCCACCCTTCCCTACTCTAAAAAAGAAAAAGTAATCTTTGCAATTGGCTGATACTACACTTTTGATGGTTCCAATACAAAGTACATGTGACACAGGGCAATACGATGTACACGTGGCACAGAGAACTGGCCTAGACTGGATCCCTGTGTCACTCTATATTGCCGCCATCTTTAAAAATGGTGGACCAAAAAGAGGGACTGGGAAAATAGTACGTCCAAAAAGTGTGCAGTTTTCTTGTGGAATTCCACATGTATTTAAGCATATATGAATATGCATACCCATAACCGAGCATGCATATTTGTACACAGTAACAACAGAAACACCACCCGATTGGTCCAATTCAAAGGCAGTGCATCGAACAATCGTCACGCCGCAACATGGGAGGCAAATCATGCACCCTATTGCGTAATGCGGTGTACAACGTTGCCTAAAACTACCGGAACACTGTGGTGTGACTGGCGTGTGAATAAGCTCATATATATTCAGCAGTTTATCAGCTCTCACTTTCGGAACAGTATTTTTCCAGTCTTCACATTTGAGCACCCTCGCAGGGGTGTGTGTAAAATAGGGAAGACATGAAGGATCGAGTCTAGAACTGGCCTGCGTTGCAGTTGGCATGAAGAATGGCAGAACTTCACTCTCAATTAGCCTCATATCACAGGCCCATTTCCACTTATGCACAAAAGCACTATATCTCATTCTGTCGAAAGTACAACATGTGAGGTGATTAAATACTTGGTTATAGCTTGGTTTGATTTTGATTGCACGGGTGAATTTGCCAGCGAATTAGAATCATGAGCCAATGCGCTCACTGGGATACGATCGAACACCACATTATACTTCTAGTGGGATGAGGTATAGACCCTATTTTTTAATTACCGCCTACCTGCCTTTGATGGGGTAAACACAGGTAAACATCAATATCGCATAAAAGCAAGGCAAAGAATGTAAACGTATCAAACTTTCATTATGCGATATTGAGGGATTAAATCAACGGCGTTCGCGTCATCCGTGTCGTTTATCAAAATAAACACGCAATACGCAGAATGCAAGTTGTAGATTGGTGATGAACATACGCTGAAACATGATTTAATCCCTTCAACAACAACGAAGGATTTGAACATAATTAAATTGTACTTTATCTTAAACAATTTCATTCAAACTATTTTCAAAAACCTGAACACTAAAATGACCAAATTAAAATAATAATCAAGTTCCTTTTAGTTTTAAACAGGTTGTGCATCATCATTCCAAAACAACATCACTGCGGCTGCGATCGCGTAAACACAATATCCAAGGTGCAATTTTATTGACGTGCTGGTTTCCATAGCAATGTGTTTTATCTCAAATTAACAACACTTTGCTACTGTACTTAAAAGTATGGGGAGTTGTTGAATCCCTCCATCTATGGCAGAAAGGTGCCAATAAAAGGTCTATATGAAACTGAACAGTGATTGGCGTGACACAGTTCACTGATGACCTATATATAACACAAGCACAGAGGCACTGATTGTGTGATTTCTAGGCATTACTCTTGTATGCATTGCATTTCATTCAACCATCGTGTGCACCATTTTCTATGAACATGGAGAAGAAATAAAAAAGTGTTCTCCCAAATATCACACACATATAGTTTAAAAGCATAGCTAACTAGGAATTTGATTTTGATTTCCTAGACCTTTTGAATGACACTGCACACATAAAATATATCAAAAACAAGTTTCTCCCAACATTACCAGGTGTTAGGGACAACCATAAATTTGTGCGAAAAGCAATTAGAGCTAAAAAACCCCACCAAAAGCAGCAAAAACTGACCCTTCTTTATAGGTCAGATCGCTCAAAGAAAGAGGCTACATTGCCTTTTTTTCTTAATCAGCTCTACGCAATGTAGGCTAGCAATCTGTGACCCAACATGAGTAAATGAGGCACAATGCCGCATTTAAGAGCACAAATGTGGGGCAAGGTCATATGAGTCAAATGTATAAAAAGTCTGATTTATGTATCTTGTATCGAACCAAAGACTCAAATTCATGAAAATAAATAACTACAATTTGATTCATTTACTCCATTGATCTGTTAACAAACCAAAATTGTAAATGTCCATAACTTGACGATTTGTATTTGATGTTTTGTTGCAAAGTGATTTTCAATAATCCGTAACTTTGGTTAGGAATATAATATAATATTGATTTTTGTTCCAAAATGTTCCATAATATTATCATGATATAAATACTCATTGTGCCTAATTTACTCACGCTGGGTCACATTTATTACTGATCAAACTATACATTATAGGGTATCGTACAAATTCATTATTATTAATCTTTTAGATAATTTCATTGGATAGTTACACATTTGATTAAAGAGAATGGACATTTCTACAATCTTTTAGACACTGACAAGTATAAACATAAAAAATATAATTTACAAACTAAACTCCCAGTTCAAATTCTACAACGAAAATGCCACTATCTTATACACAAACATCACATAGTATACATAATCTTAACATGGATTCAGGGAAACATATGCACTTTTATATAGCATTAAGTGAACAACAAAAAACCCAACTAAGTTAACACACTCACATGCTTAACACTTTCCATGCGGCAGGCGTCTGCAGACGACATTCTAAAATGTCACAAAATGTTTCAAAAATGTCGAAATTATTGAATTTAATTACCATATTTGGAATCACCATAAGAAATGCATTAATATAAGTACAAACATGCCTAGTATTGGTTCAGTAATCCTCAAGATAAAACTTAAATCTGTTTTGTATAATGGTAAAACTAATAGCCGCGTGGAAAGTGTTAACTAAACTTGGTTTAGATATACCTGAACTTGGATTAGTCAAAACACAATCCTATGTTTAACTAAACTAGGTTAAGGCAAGTACACAATACATAACTTAGATTAGCAGCCCAATACTTGGTGATTATAGTACTTGCTATCATATTTACAAATATGCAAAACTAAAATACAATTAAATTAAAATAGCTATATTATCTCTTTATTCACACAAAATCCTTATACACATTCAAGTGATTGACATTTTTCAATTTTTTTAAAATGTAAAATTAGAAAGAAAAAAGTGCATTATTTCCTCTCAGTACAATCACATTGAGAAGAATGCAAAAATATAATTTTTCATTCTCATTTCATTTTATCCAAATTGTTCACAAAACAGTATTTATACATTAACAGCTTGTATCATAAATCCCTCCAAATTTCCCATGAGTCAGCTGCAAAAAAGGAACATTAATTTTCTTTATAAAAGTTGACATAAAAAGGTTCCACTGTAGCAGTGCCCTATTTATGCATGCGTCTAGAAGTTAAATGTGTATCAACATGATTGCAGAGCTGCGGTTCAAAGTTTTGTATTGTAACTACAACTCGATAATTTGTTGTTGAAAAAATGTGTGTAATCTCTAAGCAGGCATGCATCATATCTTCAAAGATTATCCCTGTAGCCATGTCCAACGGACTACAAAAGGGGAATCACACCCGACCTAATCTACTGTACATTCAATTGAATCAGTGCATCACGTCCAATTCGTTGCATGGACCATGTTACCAAATTGGCCTACATATCATGAAACAGGTGTTGTGAAAAGAATCTTAAACACAGTTATTATTCCTGACAAGATGGCAGCTAATCAAAAACATGGATACCCTCTATAAATCAGAGTTTGCAGATTTGACAGCAGATGGGTTAGGCAATCCAGAGGGAAAAAAATCCCCTTTTTGTCACTGACATTTCACAAAATGGCAGAACTGTACGAAGTGGTAAGAACTACTTGAGTATACTCTATGAAACAAAAATAAACACGTATTGTAATTTCAGCATTCTTGGCTACTTTGTAGTGTTTTCCTACCGATAAGATTCTGGTGTTACCTATGAATAAGATATTTATGAACGGATTAACGCTCATTACCATTCAACTGATTATAACACCTATTCAGGGTTGTCACTACACTGGTCGGCAGTAACCAGCACTCAGCCAAAACAACCAGTACTCAAGGGAATTTCAGACCTTTCCAACTGCCACGAAAATGACAAATTGGTTCATTTTCTTACTTAAAACAGAGCTAAAAACCCATTATTGTCATATCTAAGCATTTTTGCTAGTAACAACCCTGCACCTATTGAATTATGTTAGCTTTTCAATAAGTTTAAATATTGGGGATTTCATGGATATCTTACTCATAGGTAGAACATTTCTTTCTGTTTTCGCCAACTTCCCAACCTGGCTAAACAACTTATGACCATTTTGCCGGCAAAAACTGAACCCGTACTATAATAACCGGCACCATATAATTGACATGGACACTTTAATTCATTGATACATGCCTTGGTCCTAGAGTACACCTTTCCAAATGTTCAAACGGTGCACGGTGTTTAAATTATGTCTAAGTATGTTAACAGTATTTTGTATTTTCTGAAAGCTTATATATTATAATTATTTATAATTATACTAAAATAACACAGAGAGAAGTACTACGTACTTTAGGAAATAAGTAAGGAGGGGTTAGCGAAAATAAATTAAAAATAAACGGGAACACAATGATTGACCGTCTTTGAGTCTTCAAAATGTCTTTAAATCTGGTCTACATGATGATTTTTCCTGCAAAAAGGTCTTTTACACCAACTATAATACACCATACACATGTGACCTGCCCTTATGACTGACAAAAGGATGGTAGTAAAAGTTGAAGTAGTTCGTTTAAAATTCAAACCAAAATAAGAGACTATGTGTCCGTAATATACGAACCAAGAGGTAGATGGCGCTTATTCTGAATCACACCAATCTCTTCCTAAAGCAGGAAAAACATTTACCTATCACATCAAAACATACCAGTTGTCTTCAGAAATGAAAACTGATATTGTATGTTAAAATAGCTATTTGTCAGCTTTAAAATGATGTCTTGCTTGTTGAAATTGGACATGGAACACATATCTTACCAGCTTAAAAAAGAATAATTTTTATTTATGTTTTCTCATGTTCTTTTATAATTATCTACAACTGGTAAGTTTTGATGTGATAGGTCACATTTCTTGAAAATTACACACAAGTCACTCTGTGCAATTCTAAACACTTGCTGGTTCCCTTCATCCTGTCTTTCCACTATCATGTGCCAATTTATAGTCACAGGGAACCACCACAATGCCCTATCCTGCAATGGTTTGTGAGATATGCTAAATCTGTCCGTTGCTACATTTGCAGCACTATAATACCGGTTGGCACTGGTCCGTCGCTACTTTTGCAGCACTATAATACCGGTTGGCACTGGTCCGTCGCTACTTTTGCAGCACTATAATACCGGTTGGCACTGGTCCGGTCGACGCCAATGATGACACAGGATTCATTATTGTGTGTTGTGTTGATCCCATGCTTTTGACAATGGATTGTTTCTGTGGGGTTGTAGCGGTAGTTAATTTTAAAGGTGTGTTTGCTGCAGCGGCCGCTTCAGCTGCAGCTTGCGACAGAGCATTTGCAGCAGATTGTGACGTTACGGCGGCATTGGTCGCGCTAGCCGATTGTGATAGGGCGTTGAGGGCGGATTGAATATTTGAATGCGCACTCGGTGTAGATGTGACAGAATTTATCGGGCTGTTAATAGAAAAAGTTGTGATGCCGTTTGTGTTTACGCTAGGTACACTTGTAGTTATGAAGCGAGCTTGGTTCGATGCCGACACAGAATTGGTGCCATTTGTACTACCGTTATTACTTACAGCATAAGCCATGTTATTCACGGCTTGTTCCAACGCTGAATTCAAAGAGTCTGATGCAATCGCTTGAGACGATGACGTACTGGTTGTAGTAGCTGCCGTTGCGCTATCGTGAACTGCCTGCACCTTAATCGGTGTACTGACCACACCTGGTTGATTACCCATCGTACTCATCACATTAGCGGCAGTCATGACTGACGGACTGGTCACCACTTGGGCCAAGTTCAATGCATGATTGGACACCTGGGGTTGTTGCGCTAATGTGGCTAAATTAAGTGCCCCAGCTTGCACCTGTGTTACCGGCGTTGTTGTAAAGGTCGGGCTTAGACCGGTTGGCAAACCTGGAGTAAGTTGTAATGGATGGCCGTGAAATGAACCATAGTTGAACACGGGCGGATTTATTCGCTTTTCTTTCTGCCGTCGATTGCAGAACCAAACCCTGACCACCTCTTTCTCCATCCCCATCTGTTCCGCTAGCAGGGAGATTTCCTCAGAAGTCGGCTTGCCGTTGCACAAGAATGCCTTCTCTAAGGCAATCCGCACGTTGGTCTCGATACTAGTGCGTTTTTTGCGTCGCCGGGCCAGCCCGTCTGGGCTCAGGGCTGGTCCTAGTAAGATGGGATTGGCCACGGTGGTGTCTGCATCATCGAGCCATCGATTGAGAAGCGGTTTGAGCTTGCACATGTTTTTGAAGCTGAGATTTAGCGCTTCAAAGCGTGATATGGTAGTCTGGCTGAAATCGTTGCCGTAGAGCTTTCCCATAGCTAAGCCAACATCACCCTGTAAAACAGAATGATGATTGCAAGTGAAAACAAATATGTAACCAAGTAAGAATTTATGTTGTCTTTCCCCCATACTACATGTGTTACTACTAAATTGATACAACAATAACTTTCCAGGTTTGTTTCTAACTTGCATTGCTGTCAAAAGTTCTTATAGGAGGGGTCCCGCAAGCACAACATTGTGCATTTTATGTTAGAAAAAAATAATTATCGAGGCCAAATTGCGTAGTTATATAGAACAAAACATCTTCCCTAAGACAAAAACGAATAAAAACCGCCATCTATCAATTTTTTTAAATATTCGCGGTGATCGAAAGTTGCCGCAAATTTTGTTGACATTTGTTGCCGGCCCATGAAGATTAGGTTAACAGCAGGGCATCATCTGTCTAATTTGCAATTCTCTAATGATGCAAACTACAAGTTATTCACATAGTGCAACAAATTTTGTCTTAATATCAAAGGATAAATCGCAACTTAGCAGGCATGAGAATGAACAAACATGAAGAAAAAAATGAAAAAGTGTGTGAACTTTTGCTAAAAAGGCCAAAAAAAGGCTGAAATTAAAAGAAAGTGCGGAAATTTGGACCAAAAATATAAAAGGAATTCCTTTTAAAAAAGGAAAATTCTCATGCATGCAGTTGGTGCCCTACTGTTTAAATGCTTACTTGTGTAAACCCAAGTTTGATCCTCCTCTGTTTAAAGCTCCTAGCAAACTGCTCCAGCTCCTCCAGATCGGTTGGCTCTTCTGTATGCTGCACCGGGGGCAGTTTATTATGAGTCTGTTGAATGTGCAGCTGCTGTTGGGCAGTGATGATGGCTGGATTAGTTGCGGGTGAAGCAGCAGACACCAATGATGTCGCCTGCTGACTGGGCGTTGTAGCAGCCGTGGTATTGATGGCTTGCGTGACCGCTGCGGGTGCTTGAGAGAAGTACTGTTGACCGGTGGCTGTGTTTATTAGGGTTTGTCCAATCGGGATGTTCTGTTGGCCAATCTATTAAAAGGATGGTATTTAGTAAATAACAATCAACTTGGGGATTATTTAAGACTTGTGATAGATAAATAGACTACAGTTATAAGTTTTAGTTTTTAAAATTTGGAATAAGTGGTGGTTAAATAATAAATCTTGATTCCGTAAGTATTTTAAATCTGAAACCAAATTAAACTGATTCTTGCTATGAATCATGAGAGAGAAAAATGTAACAAACAGGTCGATTCTTGCCCTGTGCCATTATGTCCCAATGCCTTAACACTTTTGTATTATAGACCAAAGACCCTGAGGCCATAAAGTGCCTGTTTTTTAGGCTATTAGTATTAGTCCACTGTCCTTGCCACATGTGTGATTTATATCATAACTGTGCTTTAACCCTAACCCTATTGAGTGCTACGAATTACTATGGTGCGGTGAGCTTGTGTAAACTGGTGTGGCAGTTTTTCGATGAAATAATGACCCCAGGCTATTAACATAGCCCAGTATACTTGGCCATGAAGCATTGACCCCTGTGGCCCACTGGTAGAGAGCCCGTCTATGAACCGAGAGGTCCGGGGTTCAAGCCCTGGGGGAGCCAAGACACTTTTTGGCCTCGCCTTTTGTAGTGCAAAAAAGATTCTTTGGAAAATGTGGCTTGGGGGTTACAGTTAAGGCATGACTATATACTGGCCTGCCTAATCTGGGAATTGGTGAATTTGTGAGCGGTCAATAGCAAATTACTGGTATAAAAGTGGTTAGGCAGCAGAACATAATGTACGGAAATTCCTAAATCCTGAGAGTAGCAAATTGTTCTCATACAACAATACACAAAGTTCTTGGATGGTATATCAGTTTTGGAAGATATTCAATACCTTACAGTTCAAGCATTTAAAAGAAACATCTGTTTAAAAATGGGCTTTATTCTGATACGAAATCTCAATTTTGTGAAATTAATTGTAACTTTATAAATTTCTTCCAAAAATGGACAATACACCGCTGTGATTCTAAGATTGCCATTTGACATTGCATAACATTCTCCATCACTTTATTTCATGGACTGTCTTAGCAGTAAGTTAGTGTGCAAAAAGTAATATTCTGGTTTCAAAACTTAATTAGCGAGTGAATGTGTTAGAAACTAATTAAGGTAAAAAGATAAAGGGTTAATGATGCAATTGTTAGCCATGCGTATTAACAATAGCCAAATAAAGTGTGCACTGAGGAGTTCTGTGTTACACATTTAGTGCTTTGAATCAAAGATTTTAAGAAAATAATTATAATAAAACAATAACAAATAATAAAATAAAAATTCTGAAAAAAAATTCATAGATTTTGTGGCTCTAAGTTTTTTCAATTAGATTTTGTTGGGCTAGAAAAAGGTATGAGCTGGAATAACCTACAACACATATTGGAATTCAGAAGCACACTTCCTTGCTATTTTCATACAATTCCTATAGGAGAATGTTGTCAAAATTTGATAAAAATATCCATTATGTCCATACAAAGCACATTGAAAACCCCAATTATAAATCAGCTGTAAAATGTTCTTTGCTGGGAGTATATTATCAGATCTACAGAACTATGAAAATGGTGAGTAATGTAAAAGTGGAAATTTTCGCACTACAAATATTTAAATAATATTAATTGTTTGCGCTTTATTTTTTTCCTCAAGGCAGCTACCGGGTGAAGAAAAATTGTGAATTTAAAAACACTGAAAACATTTAAAAATTGCCAAAGCGCCAAAACTTAATCGCGCACAAATTAACCACTTTTACAGTAATACATTTTGCGTTACGTATACTAGCCATGCAGTTATTATTAAATAGGTGCCTGCATATCTAACCGGCCCTGGCACCTACTACTAAACTAGTGTGGCGTACATTTGGCATTTGCTGCAGCATGCTGGGTTGGTTCTGGGTGGCCGCCGCCTGTTGTTGGATGAGTAGCTGCTGTTGCATGTTGGGAGCCACCTGCAGATCATGTCACAATCACAGTTTGTGTTAAAATAAAAAAATAGTGGTACTGTGGAATATACCACAATGCAATGCAATATAGAAAGTTCTCATTCATGTAGTTACTTAAAAGACCTTTCTCAGGGACATAAAAGTGGTATTGTAGCAGATCTTGGGGATCTGGGACTTACAAATTTGGACATTTGATAATTTAGACAAAATTTGAATATTAAAAAGGTAACAAAAAGGGTCCATAAATGCACTGAAATCAGAATTCAGGTGAGTAGATTTGCTATAATTCCGTTTGTTTTTGTACGTTACCCTTACCCCTTTGAGTTTGCCATGCGGCGGTGAGATCAGTTCTTATTAAGACAGTGATATTGTAATAGTAAACAAATGCTAAGTGCAACGTTGAGGAGGGTAGCACTACTATCATAATACAACACAGTCAAGTGGTTTACACAATGATTGGCATGCTGTTAAGGAATACTGTATTATAACAACTATAACTTAAAGGTAGATGTTCCGATTTTCAACTTGAAGTTTTCTATTCTACATGAAAAGTCATCCTTAAAAAAGTCGTGTTCCAAAGTTTGAGTTGCATAACTCTAATGGTTCTTATTTTAGACGGACAAGATGCTGTGAACTGTACCCATTGAGTAGTACACAAACTTTATCGGTGGTTACCACCATTCGCGGTAATTCGACGTTATTTCATTGATTTCTCTGTAATTATACCGATTTAGGCTGTCAAATTTCAGTATGATGATGAGAAAAATACGAGCTTTCATATGATATGAAAATCTCCGTATGTTTGAAATAATTCTGTGTTACCAAAATGTGATCGGGTCATCTACCTTTAAGGTGCAGAGGTGGGTGTATTGCATATTTAGTCATTCCTAATGCATCTGGGGTAAAATTGGCCACACTCCTTCCTAAGTTTTGATATAATTTGATTTGTATCCCCTTTTTTCGAAACATAACGAAATACTGAAATCAAAATCAAACCCTAAACATTTCAGATTTAGTATAATGTGAGGAAAAAATCATTCTTTCAAACATTGTCCTCAAACAATCTTAATGAATTGGTACTATTGCAACTATGCGATGAACGACATAGGTATTATTGCAACCATGCGATGCATGCCTGTGCAGGGTTAAAGGAGAATTCAGAGCCGAGTGATTAGTGCCAAAATCATAAGGTTGGTGCTCAGTTTTGTCCTAACAAAGATCTGATTAATTGCGGAAACAAGTTCATAAATGTGCCTATGAGGATACAATTGCTATTCTGTAACAGGCATAAGGTGACCAGTCACATCATAATGGGGCTTTTATCTACAGTGTGAATTTGAAGATATTGATTAAGTAAAGCATGAAGAAAAAAAATCCACCTAATATTTCACATAAAATCTGAATGCATAGACAGACCAATTGTATCAAGCAGGACTCAAAATACACAGGGGCGAAGGGCGATTAGCCCCCAGTTTTCACAAAATAGTCCCCCGAGAAACTTTTGGCCTATGGTAAAATGTACTAAAGGGCCATTTTTGGCAGAATTTGCTCAAAATAGCCCTCATAGCCCAAAAGGTATTTTAACCCCTGGTATCAAGCATGGTATCATTTTAAATCTGACAAAATATACAATTTACATTAAAAAAACCTTAATTCCATTTTGAACAACAAAAGTCCCTTTCTGATATAACTAGTCACCGATGAGATCACATAATTGGTAAAACATGAGGGTGCAAGGGGTGAGTGAATAAACCAAAATAAATAATGCTTACAGTATTGTGTAAATGTTATTGTTATAAAGAAGCTCAACAAAAGAAAATCATACACTTTGTTTATGTCCTATAGAGCAACTTTCAATTATTTATTTTACCAAACAAGCTGTCATTTGGATGAATCTTTCTGGCACAACTTGTGTTGAATATGCAAATTTGGAAACATCACAGATTCTTAATAACTGGTACTAATCATGGCTTATTTTTGTTGTTTTGTGGCAAATTTGGTACCAAATTGTCCCAGAAAGATCATCCAAATGTCCATCTAGCATGTTTGGTCAAAAAATAATTGGGAGTTGCTCTATAGGACATCAACAAAGTGTATGACTTTCTTTTGTTGGGCTCTTTACAAAAAGATTCATGTTATTCTGAATCATGCAACACCAACAACAATAACAGCCATTTAAACAATATGTTTAAGAACTCCATAAATGATCTACCCGTAGTTTTTAAAACCTTCTTGTCAGAACGTTCAGATGTTTACAACTACCCAACAAGACATGGCAATGATTTTAACATGACAAATAACAAAAAGACTTTCTCCGAGTCTGACCATGCTATTCGAATCAATGGTCCAATTCTCTGGAATTCACTTCCCAAAAACATGAAACAGTCCAAATCTTTGAAGCATTTCCGAACCCAGTTAAAGCAAAACCTTATCCAAAATGATGAGTAATCTCTTGTATTTGAGCCCGTCCTTGTTCTGTCTTGTATGTTGTGGGATTCTTATTGTTTATTTTAGTATAAAGTGTTTGTTTATGTATTGTTTGTTTCAAGGGGTAGACCATAAACGGGCCTCATTGGCTTTCCAGTCTACTCCTCCATATTGTGGTTTTTTTTACATGTGATTTGATGTATTTTTTATATGGAAATAAAGATTGATACTTGATATTTGATACTTATTGAACATAGCTGTCTCGTGTTGTTTTGTTCTAATTTAGCAATAACTGGCAAACCCAAACTGACAGGCAAATAGTTCCAATTATTCTAACATAAAAATGATCTGCCTGTTTACGTTCAGCTTAGAGAATTAGCTACATCTCTGCATGACTGATTTTATTGAACAAACCTGATCTTAATGGTTCTAGGAAATGGATTTATTAGAGGAAACTTTTTAAAACAAAACAATAAGTAAGAGCTATGTCTAATCTTTTCTTCCAAAATGGATAATTTTCATATTGTTACAAACTAAACGCGCAAAAAAAGAAAGTCCACACGCATTATAGAGAGGTCATTATTTTGAATGTGATCATATTATGATAATATAACTGATATATACACCATTGATTAATTTTGTTGGCTATATTTTGATTCCCCATTTGCTACCAAAAATAGTAAATTTGACAAGATTATACAAGTTGTACAACGTTTCTTTGTGAAGAATCATGCAGTGTCAGATGTCACAAATTACATAGTTACGATGCTTTGGTGCATGGGTGCCGAGATTCAAATTGATAGCCCGCCTAAACATCCCATGCATACAGTCAACTGCGATCAATACTCCTTGTGAGTGTGACATTTGTAACTACAGTCCAACCTCAGTTATCCGGACATGATTGGACCAAGCATAGGTTGGATAAGTGAAAAATCTGGATAAGCAAATTATGTGTAATTCAGCATTGACTGTATTGAAGTGCTCAAATTGGGACGATAGAAGGGTACTGTGCATGTGGCCATAATCATGCTCGTACACTTGGATTACTTTTTAGCATGGAGAGATAAAACCAGATATTTCTCGCCAATTTGGAATTGATTAAACTAATAACAAGTTTCATCAAAGGTCATATCAATTACATCAACATACAATGATCAGATTCAAGGTTCTCAAATGAGAAGGGACTTTCTTTTTTGTGTGATGTTTATATGGGATAACACAATTGACACTTAAAGGTAGATGACCCGATCACATTTTCGTAACACAGAATTATTTCAAACATACGGAGATTTTCATATCATATGAAAGCTCGTATTTTTCTCATCATCATACTGAAATTTGACGGCCTAAATCGGTATAATTACGGAGAAATCGATGAAATAACGTCGAATTACCGCGAATGGTGGTAACCACCGATATAGTTTGTGTACTACTCAATGGGTACAGTTCACAGCATCTTGTGCGTCTAAAATAAGAACCATTAGAGCTATGCAACTCAAACTTTGGAACACGACTTTTTTAAGGATGACCTTTCATGTAGAATAGAAAACTTCAAGTTGAAAATCGGAACATCTACCTTTAATTGTGCACAATTCTTATCAAAACTTGTGGCAAGATTTGACTTCTTTATTATTTTAAAAGTTAGTGCCTTTTTTTATGTTTTAACAACAGATGTACCATTAGATTTTACAAGGGAACATAGATAGTTCAGCTCATTCCTAAAACATAATCACCCTTTGATCAACAAGTACCACTCCCCCCCCCCCCCCTCCTCAAAATTCTATAAGGTAGATGTTCTGATTGCTGGCCCGATTTTCGACTTTATGTTTTCTATTTTACATGGAAGGTCATCCTTAAATTTGTCACATTCCAAAGTTTGAGTTGCATAAGTCCAATGCTTCTTAATTTAGAAGCACAAGGTCACACAAAAATTGCCCATTGAGAAGTGCACAAACTGGCTGTTGGTTAACAACATTTTAGCCTATAATTTCTAAATGGAACATTTCTGGCCCTTTAGATTTTATAGACATAATAAGAAAAATATGGGGATTCATCTGATATCAAAATATCTTGATGTGAAAAAAAAAATTATAGCCCCAAAAAGTGATCGGAACATACACCTTTAATTTATTTCTTGATTGACTGTTTAGTAATCTCCCCTTGAAAGTCCTACTGATGTGTTACTTTCCATTTCTGAAGTTGAATCATTAAATTCCAGACATAAAATGCATATAAAATCCCAACTTCAAGGTACGGATAATGAAAGAATAAGCACATACCTGACCAGCCTGCAGGAACACATATTGCTGCAAATTTCCCGCTGCAGCCTGCTGTTGCTGTAATAGTTGCTGTAGCTGTGCTTGATCCGTGGATGCTATATGCTGTAACTGACCGCTGGGCGTAGCCGCCAGAAACTGCTGACCCCCTGCTGTGATCTGCAGGTGTGTAAGAAAATCAAGATTTAAAAACTAATCAGTGAGAAGAGTATCCAGAGGGGTTTTATAAATATTTGGATATGGTGCTATATGGTGCACTAGACTAATTCCTTCTGTCTCTACATGCGCACTGACGCGAAGCTGTGCTGAGTTGGAGACTGAAAAACAAATGGTTCGAATGATGCAGGTTTTTTTGCGATCTGCGATCATCTGCGCTGTGCGTTTAATCGCATTACACTGTGACATCATGTTAGCGCGCGGGTTCAATTTCGAGATGTGCTACACACGCACGCACAACCAGCGCCGCATTACGTATCGAATTACCGTGACATTGTGTCACAAAAAGCGACGGAAAAGTCTGACATGTAAAAAGCATAGAAGAGGACCAGTCCCCTCAACAAGGCCAACGCATGCGCACCACCGCCGACGTTGCAGGGGATGGCGGAACCGATTCTATATGGGGCACACTTATGAAAATGCAACCTTACACATAACAGGCATTGCAGTAGCTCCAAATTCATAATTGAAAATGTGTTTGCATTCTCAAATTACACTCATTCCGCCTGCCTTGGCATTAACATTGTAGTCTTTGTGGGCTAATCCAGTTGAGATCCGCCATACACCCCCTAAGAGTACATGTCCTTAATCTCACACACAGGGAGTGAGTGTAGATTTCCAATGGATTTACCAATTCGGGTTTGAAATCTACACACTCTGGCTTGTGTGGAACAGTAAGGTTATTATCTTCTATAAGAGGTGTATGAAATTTAACTGTAATTTATGTTAATTGTGCAAGAATGCTGTGTCGGTCAGTGAAATCAGCTCCAAGGCGACAAAAACTTCCCGGCCGAACAGACACATTTTTTTCCTTCCAATGTTTGAGAAGTGTTTGAAATGTTTTTGAAATGCTTTGAAAATTGTTTCACTTAAACGTTGCCCCCCTCCCCAACAAAACACCAGACTGACCGACCATACCCTGAGGCCCGTTTGCCAGGAAACGGTGGTGTTTTTTTTGTCGCCTAAACGCCACTGAATAGAGAAAGATGAACGTGGTGCAGATATTAAAATTAATAAATACTATCAGCCAGTGTCAACAAACTAATAAGTGGAATCAGGATTGTGCTATGTTTCGGAAACAAAACAAAATGAAAAAGAGGTGAGAAGTATACTCGAAAATAGGTTGGAATTTGTTTCAATAGCCAGATTTTTGGATATTTTGTGATAATGTATTCATATTGAGTTTCATATTAAAGAAAGGCTGATGTGTTCTTCTTTTCATTGATACCTCATTCATAGCAATAACTTGTTTCAGTGCTTAGACAACTGCCTGTGTGGAGGTCTGATTCAAACTGTGCTAAATTCACCACTATGTCATGCTCAAGAGAACAACTCTGTTGTCTGTTCAATGAAGTGTTTACATTGACAATGACAGTGTAGAGTTTGTTACCTATTGACTTTTGAGTAGAAAAATAGTGATGATTTTGGAATATTCCGATTTAGACCTACATGTACAAAACACTATTAACATCAACAAAATATGTGACCATCACATCGAAACCGACAAGTTGTCGGCAACCTTATTTGCAGAAAAGAACAAAAGAAGATGAGAAAAAAATAAGGAAAATATAAGGTATTTTATCACCTCTCACCTTTTAAATCTAAAATCTAGATTTGCAGCAATTTGTGTTCCTTTTTTAGAGACAACTTGTCTGTTTGATGTGATGGGTCACATATACAAAAGATAGGCATTTGAAAAGAATTTCAACCTTTTTTGATGGGTTTATATAGTAAACATTGAGTTACAAAATTAAGGTATTTTTCTGTACAATTCAGGCTACTTTTCTCTAAATACAAATTGCCAACTAAGTTCTGGCTACATAACTATCACTCTCAGAGAGAGAATCTATCACCTGTGAAGTAAATGGGGAAAAGGAGAACTGTAGGAAAGTGAGGAAAGTTAATTTGCAATGGATTAGATATGGTAGATAGAATAGAGTTTTACACCCAAGTCATAGATTAAGCTTTGTTATATTTTGCCTTAGTGTAAAAGACAAGAGTTAAGTAAAATGTTGCTGTCAGTCAGGATTTACTTACCAAAGAAATAACTTACCTTATTTTTATCGAACAACACATTTGCAAGTTTTATTCGATTAATTTCAGCCTTATATGAATCAATATTAAGACTAAAAATCCTGTGACTGACCTCAACCACAAAATTTAGAGAAAGAAAGCGAAACAATTAATTGTATGCAATCCTAATTGAACCTTAGAAGAAGAAAGGCAACAAAGATACCCACAACTATCCTTGCTTATTTACTCATGGTGTTTGAATGTTTAAGAGAAGAGATTCAACATTTTCTCTTGCATCCCCCAAATACCCCTCAAACAAACCCTTGGGATGTCAATTTCAACAGGTACAATGTACGAGCCCATCACATGAGGTAGGCATAGCATAAGTACCTCCCCTCATCCCTCAAAATGGTAAATGTAAACCCTTAATCACTATCGAAGTGATTATGTCACCTGGTAACCGGATCATGCACCTTTATCAATGCTAGCACATCCCATTGACTTTATGTGGCGATCATTTCGATTGGTGTTCAGGACTTGAAAGCGTGATCCAGTTGATATAGTGATTATCGGTTTATACATAACACTTCTATAGTGAATAGTGCACAAATCAAGACGCACATTTGGCTTCCATGCCTTATCTACCCACTCAACGCTCATATAGGAGCCAATCAGGTATTATGTGCATTTCCAGATAACAATGCACTTGCAGTATTACAATCATTTTAATAATGACAGAACAAAGGTGAACCCCATACCCTATGTTAGAAGTTATCTATTGTACTATATGTCATGCACCGTGAATCAAATGCACTACTTCGAGCACCACGAATCCAAAACAAGCAATGAAGTTGTGTTTTGTTCATTTTCTTTCTTTTTCCCTTCTTCTTCTTCACTTTATCCAAATTGAAGCATGAATATGACGCCAGAGCATATTCGAGTAAGCACAGCTTTTTATTGGAGGCCTGATTCTTATGGACTGGCCGACTCACTTCTGTGATCAACAACGGATTCCGTTCCGTTAACTGATGACTCTATCGATGGGATATGCACTGACTTCTCTTTCATACTTCAGGTGGAATAAAGTATATGAATGTATTCACAAATACCATAGATAAGTACGGGACCTATCCAGTGGTCCTGTCACAAGAGCAAAACAAGGTTTGATAATGGATTGGAGTTCCTTGGGGTACTGTAAAAGTGGTAAATTTCACGCCATTACATTTTCGCGCTTTGCTGATTTTCAGCCATTTTGATTGATTTTAAATGCGCTATTTGAAAGTCCATTACATAGACTTATACACAAAATAAATATATTCACATGTTTTTATTTACGCGGTAGCTCCAAAAAATGCGTAAATTAATGAAGCGTGAAAATGTCCACGTTTACAGTATTTCACAACTATGTTTAGCTCTAAAAGAGAACCAAAATCAACCATGGAACCTTCATCTGCTCTTTGGTCCTGCCACTGGATATGATCCTACTAGATAGCACAATAAAGCCAAGGATAGATAGATACACTGAGAGTTAGATAGGAGTAGACTTGACGGATAAACAGACTGACTACAAAGGCAAGACCTTATTCTGCTGTTGCTGTTGCTGATACTGCTGCAGCTGCTGATGTTGCTGTTGCTGCATCACCGCCGGGTTGTGCGCCCACATCTTGCTCAAATCGGTGCCTGCCTTTGCTGCTGTGAAAGGCTACAGTTGTGTGCAAATAGTGGGTAGACAGGTTGGCAGGTCAGTCACACACGAGCAGGCAGATGGAAGGTAAGCATGCCGAGGAGAGAAAGCAAGCAAGCAAGCAATATACATGTATGCATGATGAGTTACAGTAGCATGGCAGGTTGGATACTATTAGTTATTAGGTGAGGTTGGGTCGGATACGGATTATGAGACTAGATATAATCCGTATTCGACCCAACCTCACCTAATACCGATTTTATCCTACTAAAACACTATTAAAACAAAACAAGAACAAATTATTCTGTAAAGTAGTCGTCACCTAAAACCCGAGCAAGTTCAGATGCAATCCGACGAGCGTCACGTCGGCGTAGCAACCCTACTACAACGCATGCCCAGTTCCTTACTGACCGGATACGGGATACAGGGGTCGGATACGGAATATATCTAGTCACTAAGTTCAGGCGCTTATCCAATAGGAACACAAGAATCGTCTCGATGGTAGGATAAAATGGAGTCTAGGTCCCAGGTATGCATTAATTGGGGCGATGCCGAATGTTTGGTACATCAATGGAAATGGGGCTAGACTAATACTTGTACAAAACGGCATACAGCATAATAACACTAATCTAAACTAATTTGTGCCATACATTAAGCAAATTGCACTTGTCAAGTTCACTTCATTAAGAAATCTTCCCTTTAAATGTGTATGCATTTCATTTTTTATACTATCCCCCCCCCCCCCTCCCCCGTCAAAATGTCCCTCCAAAATCAACATTTCCCTGGAACTTGTTTCCTAAGTTCCTGTTATTCTGTCAAAGTTTGGATGCCTTTCTGAGACCTAAAATGCACACTTTACAGCAGTTCAAACATATTCATACACTATAGCTATACAGGGTGAATAAAAAACATTGTGTACAATTTGAAACGACCATTTGACCTTGATGCCTGCATTGAACCATGAAAGGTTTGTTGTTTGTATAAAGCATTGTTAATCTTGTTTATCCTCCCAAAAATGAAAGTAATCGAGTGAAAAATATGCAAACTGCAGCAAGTTTTGTAAACTGTCCACGTTTTTAGCCTTTCCTATGGGATTTACAGTTAAGAATGAATATTACTGCAGCATGATGATATGGAGCACCGTTGCGGAGAAGGGATTTCACTTCGGATCAGGGTCAAATGATAGTTTCAAATCGTGCACAAAGTTTTTTGATTCACCCTGTATAGATAGGGTGAAAAGATCTGACAATTTATCAGGTTAAATGACTACTAAACTCAAGTTCATCTGAACTGTTAAGGATAGATTATACTCTGACAGTTCATCTAATCTCTTGAATTTTCTAACAACAATGTTATTTAAGTAAATGGAGATTCAACTTTTAGTCACAACCAAGATTTTTCATCTCTGAAGTGTAGTGGCCCTGTCAATTCTAAATTGGTGAGAATTATGCCTAGTGACAACCAGGCTTCTCGTTAGGTAAAAATATTATTGTGTCCACTGGACCCCATAATCTACCAATTCTCAAAATTAAGGGTCCGAGAAGAAATTATGGGGTCCAAGTCAAAAATCCCTGATGAGCCTGGCTCATCAACACCCATCATGACTTTCAAATATTACCTGTAATTAACCTATCCCTATCAATCAATACTTTGATTCGGATTGTCACGAAAACTGATACTTGTAAGCTTACACGCGCAAAATTATCTTGACACACGATTAAAAATTATTGCGTCCAGTTTAAAATATACTGCGTTTTTAGCAAAAATATTACGTCCCCAGACGCGAAAACGCAATGTAACGAGAAGCCTGGTGACAACACTGCTACTACTAAATGTCCCAATACTACATCTACTCCTCCATCCCGATTAGCTTACCAACTGTATCTGCTGCCCTGTCTGTTGTGATAGCAACTGAATCTGTTGAGGTGTAAGCGCCTGTGTCAATGCCACTGCCTGTGTCTGCGGTACTGTCTGGGCTACTTGTAGCTGGGTCTGTTGGTTGGCTTGAGCTTGCAAGGCTTGCATCGCTTGCTGAATAGCTACTGTCTGTTGCAATGCCTGCGCAGCCTGGGTGGTGGTGGTCATTTGTGTTGGGGTAGCCTGTTGTTTAGATGGTTAGAAAAGGGTGAGTGGGTTTATTTATGGCAAATTGGTTTGACCTTTGACCCTGGATACATTTGGCTAGATTTTTCTGGGTATAGTGCGAAGTGGGAAATACCTTGTTGATACCTAGGAAATAATATCTGATGAAAATGCAATTTGAGGACTTTGTAGACGGTAACCTTAAATTAACAGAGATGTAAGTGGCATCTAAGATTATTTCCTATTTACTAGTAAATTGCCTATTTTATATGACGATTAATGAAAACTGATTGCCTGAAAATATCCCATATGCGATTCCATTTCCTGATTTCAGGGAATTTCCCTAAGTCTTACATCTCTGAATTAAGTGTTTTACATTAAATGTTGATCAAAACTATCTGAATCTATTTGTGTACGGTTTGAACGGTTAGTTACAATTTATGTTTGTTGTGATTCCATCTAATTCAATAATATGCATGTGGTATCTGTTGTCTATACTTCACTCATTTGACTCTCTGCAGTGACGTGAAAGTGTATTCTAGTGATCAAAGCACCAATTAAGCGCCAGCTGGGAATCCAGGGATAAGTTTGTTTGCGTTGGTATGCCAGCGCATTGTAATGGATCTATGGCACATAATCTCCTGGCCACAGTTCGACATACGTGGGCGCACTGCGATCAGGCTGTGTATGCATGCTTGAAAACTCACAAAAAGCACCTGATTGGTCAAATTTAATCTGAAGCCTTTTTAACGATCCTCACGCTGCGCTGTAACCACCAACGCAGTGGTCCTGCTGCGCCGTAACCACCGATGCAGTGGGGCGTAATGGTGCGTTAATAAGCTCATGTTTATTCATGAGTTTTTTCACTTCTCACGTATGAGCACCAACCAATCAAGAGCCGTGAGGTTGAGATGACGTAGTGCACACCACGGATGACCATTGCACCGTTTTGGGGTGAGGTTGAGCTCGCGTACTTTACACGAGCTCAACCTCATGTGACATGCTTCCATTGCACGCACAATAATGATGTGCCTAAGCGCCTTAGTAGAAGCTCTGTGGTTTAGGTGCTATAGCAATCCCAGTGATTGATTTGATGTATGGTCATTGAAATACTCTATGTCACTACACAGACTCAGATGAATGAGGTATAGTGAAGCTTTGTCTTAAAGTTAAAATAATGCCTTGGGCGATGAAAAAAAGAACCCTGTTGTACAGTCCCGACCGACCCTTTTTGTTTTAGAAATCTGTGAGATTTTTTTGTTTGCTTGTCAAAAATTAACAGATTAGTTTGAATTTTTACAGATTTTTTGGGATTTTTACAGTAATTTTCAAGGAGATTTAAGAAAGAAAGACAAAAAATAACCAAATAGACCGACCCGACCTGAGAGGTCCGTTTGCCCTTACAACAGGGTTACTTTTTTTCGTCGTCTTAGTACCTGTGACGCCTGTGTGGATTCAGTCTTTGCTGCTGTGGTAGTATTCCCACCATCCATCTGTAGAGTTAACCCAGCATTGGATACATTCACTTGCTGTTGCTGCTGCTGCTGTAGCTGTGCTTTCTGCATTGCAGCTGCTGCTGTTGCTGCTGTCATGGGGACACCCTGGAGTAATACTTGGGGTTGAGCTGCCTGTAAGGAGATTGAATAGATGGAACAAGAACAAGGGGTGAATATTATGTATCCCACAATGCATAAATAACAAAAGGCTGTGTAACGGGAAAGAGAATTTCTTTCTGAACATTTTGATACCATAATCTCATTTTTGAAAAAATGGAGATGAGGCCTTGTGGTTCAGAGCCCTCGATGTATAAGTAAGGGACATTCTGGTACAAAAATCAATGTTAGGCGATGAAAAAAACACACCCTGTTTTACAGGCGGACGGACCTGTCAAGTAGGGTCGGTCTGTTGGTTTCTTTAAACCTAAAATGTCACAAAATCTGCCAAAATCGGGAATTTTGTTCGATTTTCGGCCATTTTTTTTTTTTAACCCTTTGAACCCGATAGGTCGATTTAAATCGACAGGTCGATTTAAATCGACCTATCGGGGAACGCCATATAACCCGATAGGTCGAAAAATCGACCTGAGCGAACAGATGACACATTGATCATATGACTGAGTGGTCAGGTGACCTGAAAGTCATGTGATGTTCCCCCGATGTGAAATACATTGTTTAGCAAGGTTTTCGTTGTGTTTTGATGTCATTTAGCTGAAGAAAACAGTCAAAATAGCGCGAAATTGGATGAATATGCAACCCAATATGGCGCATATGGTACTCAGGTAGACATGGGTGTACCGAACCCTTATAATAACTCCGGGTTCAAAGGGTTAACAATTGGTGGGAAAAAAATGTTGGCAGATTTTCGCCTAAAAAACAGCTGATTTACATGATATGAGTAAAAGAGTACCACATTCCTATCTAAAGTTAGATTATTGAAAATCACTTTGTCTCAAAACATCAAATACAAATTGTCAAGCTATGGACATATAAAGTTTTGGTTTTGTTATCAAGTAAATAGAGCAAATGAGAATTAAATAACTCAAAATGTAGTTAACCTCTTTATTTTCATGAATTTGAATCTTTGGTTGGATACAAAATGTATCAGAGATCAGACTTTGACTTATTATGACATTGTCCCACATTTTTGCTCTAAAATGATGCCTCATTAGGAAGTGATGTGCCGTCGCCAACAACATGTTTAATACACACGTTCACCAGGACAGTCACTGGAACATACTCGCATTACAGTATGGATTGCATAACTAATGCAGTTTGAATACGGTATAAGTGGTAATGTTCACGATTTGCACATTTTGAACAATTGTGCTTGTTTTTATTTTTTGTGGTTTTGAGCTTTCGTACATAGACCTACATACAAAATGAATATATTCGCGCATTTTTATTTTTCGCGCTTGCTGATTTTTGCGTGAAAAGCGCAAAAATAAATGTAGCGCGAAAATAAATGTAGCGCGAAAATAAATGTAGCGCGAAAATAAATTTAGTGCGAAAAATAAATGTAGCGCGGAAATAAATATAGCGCGAAAATGTCCACTTTTACAGTAGAGCATACCTAGCACTTACATTAACTAGTAACTGAGTCGGTTGTCCAATCTTCTGTGCTGCAGCCTGAAGTCCTTGTAGACCAACCTGGGTGACCTGTTGTGTAGCCGGCTGCACGGACGACAAAAAAATCAAGACCAAAAACAAAATAGTTAGGATAGTACAAAGTGCTTGTAGATTTTAAAAACATGCTCCAAAAAAAGTGATTCTAAAGAATTGTTATTACGACTTTCAAGAAATGGTTATGAACGGTGATATTAAAGCCTGGTTTAATTACATTTTTCTATAAAAAATGCAAACATGGAGGATACAAGGTTTAGTTGAATGCATACAAAACATATAATCCTCCGGCATGCACAATGCTCAAAAGAAGTTTCACCTGTCCGCATATCATTTGGTTAACACTTACCACACAGCTAATGCTATTATGTTACCATATACAACACAGATTTTTCAGAAACCCCTTTCCCAACTTTCAAAGTCTATCTCAAGATTTACTGAACCAATGCTAGGCATGCTTGTACTTATTTCAATGCATTCCACATGGTGAATTCCAAATATGGTGATGAAATTCATCAATTTTGACATTTTTGAAACATTTTGTGCAATTTTGGAACTGTCGTCTGCAGACGCCGGTCGCGGGGAAAGCTTTAAGAGCCAAAGTCTTGTCACAAGGAATCGACCGTAAATAGAAAATGTAATATGCACAATATTAAATGAACAATTTTGCAGACCTGGTTGGTTCTTTTTTGAACAATCTCTAAAGTCATGGTTGTATTCACCATGTTCATGCATTCACAAATTTGCCACAAAGTCAAATTCAATCATGGAGTGGGGAAATGAGGACTACATATGGCAAGTTTCGTCCTGGGAAATTTGGGAATTTATGGCATTTGGAGGAGTATGTCGGCAATAAGGTTGATCGCGAATCGGTAAAAATCCATAGATTATCCTTTTCTGATGCATTGTGGGATAGAAAAGGGGGCAAATGTTGTCCCTTTTCAATCCCACAATGCAACAGAAAAGGAAAAAACAATGGTATTTAACTGATTCGCGATACACCTTATTGGAAGGTATTTTTAACTGTTTGGTACATAGAAATATGTAAACAATATTGAGAGATTCAACTTGCTTGCTGGGAAAAACAGTTTGTTTGAGAATGAACAAAGTTGAAGAAAAAACACCTGAAATTGCATGAAATTGGGCTAAAAATGTCAAAAACAGGCTGAAATTTAAAGAAAGTACAGAAATGTGTATGGACTCAACAATAATTTAAATGGATCAGCACTCTTATAATTTGCTATGTTTTTGAGTATAAGAAACGTGCAGTGCAGTGAACAAACAAATGTCAGTTGGGAGAAAATAGTGTTAAGAAATGGTTAAAACAGATTAGTAGTTGTAATAAATATTAAATATTCAAATATTCAATCAATATGCATATAAATCAAGATTTGATTTAACACAATAGGATAATCTGTCTCATATCATGCAAGTGGTTTTTACTAATGTAGTTATATAAATATACATTTGACGTAACTAATCATACTCTAAGGCTTTTATTTTGATACCATAGGCAATTTAATCCACAACAGCCTGTGTGGCAAATGAGATTGAATCAAGACTATTCTTTTCTCATGTCCGAAGGCTGACAGCAAAATTGTTCACTTTATTTGTTGGGAGTGGCTCTTTTTACTTCATTCTTTTCTTCCATCTTTTCTAACTTTCTTTTCATTCAGCCAGCATGATTATATAGGCCTTTTAAGACTGGCCCAAGCAAATTGCTCGAGCCTGGTCCCTTTAGGACCCAAGCATGTGTCCGTACGGGCCGACCGTGTAAATAAACAAACATGAAGAAAAAACTAACAAAAGTCACCATTTTAGAACTCCACTTATCATTATCGCCTTAGTAGTTTATTAAGTTTATTTAGTAGTTTGTAATTAATGTTTAAAATAAAAACTTCTGAAGCAAAGCAAAGCAGCTTAAAAGCTGGCTAACTCGGCTGCAGTGACCGGCATTGATTAATTTCAAAATAGCAGAGGATGTGTATATATTGATAATAAAAGAAGGTGTTTTTGATTTACAGAATTTTTTGTTATTTAAAAACCCCAATGACTTTACCGCAAGAGACATTGGCAAATTCCCAAATATCGCCAAATTTAAAAAACAAACATATTTTTGTTATTTATTTTTCCGTCTCTTCTTTAAAATCAATTATCTTTTGAACATTCAGATTGCGACCTCCCCATATTCTCAAGGAAAAAATGTTAAATTGAAACCACAGTGTAGAGTGATGCTTTACTGAATTTGGGTTTTTCAAATAAAGTGTTTGTAGACTTAATTACAACCTTTTCAAATTTTCCCTAAAATAGATATTGAAAGAAAAAAAAATTGAAAAGTAAACACTGTATTGTAGAAAACTCACGAGAATTTAGGTAATATATGCTTATTTATCAATTCCCAAAGTAAAGTGTCATGGCCATAGTAGTTTCCCTCTTGTTTATACAGAAATTCCAGAAGGCGAACATTTCGGGAATTTTCAAAAAAATTGAAGAAAAACATAAGAAATTTCAAAAATTAGTAAACACTTATCTTTGCTGTGGTCTCAGTATAAAAAGTATAGATATAAATTGATTTGGCATACTGTTTTTCTGCAGTGGTGTAGAATCCGAGTTAGCTACCTTAAAATAAAATCTTGTCAATTGGTTTCAATGGAACAAGAAAAGCTCTAAAGGGGTACAAATCTTGTGCAAGTAATTTCTGTTCTTTCATAGGTTTTAATGGATTAAAATAGCACACAAAGATCCCCAATTTGGCCAAAATGGCATTTCTAAGGCAGTGATTGGTTGTCAATGGTTCATTGGTTTCAACGGAATGGAACGGGACCAACAGAAAGATCCTGAAATGACTTTCTAAGGCATTGATTTTCAATAGTTCAACTAAGCAATTTAAATGTGGGCTTGGTACTGCTTAATAAAGACAAAGCATCAATCAACACTGATGCGAAAATAAGGAAATGAACGCTTGAAACAAAAGAAAAAAATCAGGCATAAGAATGAACATAGGGTAAAATCGCCAGTTTTTGATCAGCACCTATTTTCGGTCACTTGGCCAAAATTGTGTAATTGCATCGGTCGTCGCCATTTTAAAAGCAATACCAGGCATCAACTATGCGGCGGTTTTTTAGCCATCAGTTTATAACGACGAGGTCATTTTCATTACACGATTTGGGCGAAGTGACCAAAAATAGGCGCTGACTAAAAACTGGCGACTTTACCCTACTTAAAATCAACTGAAAAAGTGTGTGAAATCGGGCAAACAATGCCAAAAACGGGCTGAAATTAAAAGAAAGTGCGGAAATTTTGACAACAGAAAAACCTGAACATTCTCATGTCTGGAAAATATACACTGACAATTAAACAAAATATCTGTACATTGAAGGAAGCATGCTACATGGGTTAATCAAACAAAATCTTTAAAAAAAGGTGACTCCGTTTTTTTAGCAATTAATTTCTGCACCGGGAAATTGAAGGTACAGCATTATTTCCAATTCTTATTAAAACATTAAATATAATTTGCTTGTTTTGCTTGTTTAAAATTGACATTGTTAGTGCATTGAAAAAAATGATAAAAGAAAAAAGAAACTCATAAATGCATGCAAGAAATAGCTTGTTTCACTTATTCAATGCTTGTTTTCCTACTGTAATATGCATATTAGACATTTTATAGCAGTCCTTTACGATTTCCAGTCATGATCGTGAGGGAAACCACTAGGCTAGCTTTATGAAATGCAGCATGCAGGCAAAGATTTTACGGGTTCTTTTGTTAACATTTGACATTTCTAGTTTCCTTCACATGATGAAAAAAAGCAGAATAATACCCATGAATTCAAATACCACCCCCCCCCCCCCCCCCCTAAATTAGCCAACCAAAATTGGTGTCACTTAATAGTGAGCTGTCCCACCAAACTCATCAACCAAACTTTCAGGGCAGAAAAAATGCACATTCCCTGGGAACGTAACTTTAAGAATCTTCCTTTGTGAAGAAATATTCCCTTTAAATTCTTATGCATTTGATCATTTTCATACCTAAAATATCCTTCCAATATTGTCACAAATTTTCTCTAAAAGTCAAAAAAAGATAAGAACCAGGTTCCCAAGTTCCCCATTTTGTCCAGTAATGCCAAACTGTTGAAATAAGTGTACATCACTGATGGCTTGTGGTGTTACATTTGTTTAGCCGAACATGCCTCTTATTCAATCATGTGCATTGCATTAGTCATCAGGCAACTCACATTGTAGACGAGCTGTGTGACCCCCTGTTGTAGTCCTTGAAGCAACGGACTAGCCTGAGAGGTAGCAGGCTACATAAAGTAAAAGAACATGGATACCAACCAAAAAGAAGGATAAATACACAAGAGGTTAAATGATATAAATTAAGATTTGGTGGTGGTGGTACAGGAAAATATGAAATGAAAATGAAAAATTGATAATAGATGTTGATTTCAAATAACACACACACAACCAGTGTAAGCTAGTATACTGTACATGTTATAAACAAAAAAAGTTGCGGATGCCGTAGGGAAAATTGTTTCTGGCGGGACAGAGGTTTTTTGCCCCAAAATATTGAAATTCAAAAACTCCATTTTTGTTATACTATTCTCTGTTTTCTTACAATTTTCCTACTTTAAAGAATACCATGGAGTAGACGTAAAGTAGAAGGTTCTTCTGTATTTTACTTTTTTTAAACAAATAAAACATGAAATTATTTTAACCAAAACGATTGACCTTTAAATGAAGTAGTTCAAACTAAAAAGAAATCAATCAGTTTTTTTAAAGGACAGGTATTTTTGAGAAATACCAGTTTTTTTAAAGGACAGGTATTTTTGAGAAATGCCAGTTTTTAAAAGGACGGGTATTTTTGAGAAAAACTGCAATTGCCGATGACTTGTGTACAGATGATTTATTTATGATGAAATGTCACGATCTGCATAACATTGTTGATGATTTAACAAGCCTATCAACCGCTGTGCAAAGTGCGTCAAAGCGATTTCCATCGAGATATGCTAAGAGGGCAGCGAACAGGGGCAGTCTTCTGGGACCATTTCGCCACAAAAATAGTTAGGACTAGTAAGAGTGGGAATAGTAATGTGCCTCCTTGGCTTGAATATTGATCAACCCCTATTTTGACTCGATCAAACACGCTCCCAAGGCGCAGCGTAAAACCCGCTGGCAATGTTTGAATATGTATGAACCTCTCGTCTGTGCTTTGTGGAAAAACCATTTATCTCCATATACTGAATGTGCGGCAAACGCTAGGATTAAAGATTAATCGTTGTGTTACGAATGCGCAGCCCTCGAAGCTTACTACTGATTGAATAACTGAATAATTGACACAAATCGGAAATGGATTCTTTGCAACTCAAGAACTTAATTTCTAAAAACATGTGACATGGATGAAAGTGGCACTTTATACTCTACATCTATATATACATGTTTATGAAAAAGATGTGTTTGACACGATCTTGCATGGCCAAAATTGTCAAAATACCTAATTCAAAATGGTCAGGTAACTATTCAAAATGGTCAAAGTAACTATTCAAAATGGTCAAAGTAACCAATTCAAGATTAAAAAAACCCTCAGAACTTAAGTTCAATGAGTTTTTAAAAAAAAGCGTATCCAAAGCTTCCAAAAGTAAACAAACCAGGCAGCTAATTTCTGGGCCTCCAGCATTAAAAGTCTTGACCAAAAAGATATAAAATATATATTTTTAAGGTAATTCCGCCACTCTCAACACAGCATGTTGCCACTTGGTGTATATTGTTTCAGGAGTGCATTTTTTGTATTACATATTCTTATAGTCATTCGTAAGACAAGAAAAACCTGTTTTGCTTACACTGCAAATTATGAGTGAGTAGTTTTGGACAGCTTGTACTATTGGAGTGTTTACTTCTGTGTGTACTAATGCAATAGTACACACAAAAGTAAACAAAACTACACTCAATAGTACACGGTGTCCAAAACCACACAGTCATAATTTGCAGCGTTAGTAATTCAAGATGTTTGGAGTAGTAATGGAAGATGGTTACAGAGTACCAAGAATGTGAATGTGATAAATGTGTGTAAATCAGATGTTAAATGGTCTTTGGCATGAGGGCTACATGAAATCCTCCAGTAACCAATAGCGTGTGAGTGAACCCAAACACCTGAAGGAGTAGCGAGTATTGAATTAGTAAAATCATTACAATACAAAAACAATTGGCTAATACAACTATCACAATCCTCCATGTGAAACATTTCTGAAATTATAGCTCTAACGCAAAGAAAAAACTTAGAGTTGTCAATAGATTTCTCTTATCCAATTTCAGGTGCTGTTTCTTCCAATTCATTTGTTGCATGGACCTCTCCAACATATGATATATCGCAAAGATTAATAAGACCAAGCTTAAAGGTATATTATGTGATCTTTTCCAGGGAACGCCCTCAATCCATGAAAAAAATTGAAAGCAGATATTCTTGCAGATTTACTTTTCTGATCATAAATAATAAATATATTCCAAGCTACATTAAGATCTTCTAAGTTACAGATCGATACGATTCTTAATAACCTCAAAATCATGGTTTTAGAGTGAATTTAGAGAAAAAATAGAAAAAATAGATTGTACCGCTCGGTACAATCTATTTTCAAACCATGATTTTGAAGTAATTAGGAATCGTATCGATCTGTAACTTAGAAGATCTTAATGATTTATGATCTTAATGATTCATGA
This sequence comes from Ophiura sarsii, assembly GCA_035610835.1. Taxonomy (NCBI): domain Eukaryota; kingdom Metazoa; phylum Echinodermata; class Ophiuroidea; order Amphilepidida; family Ophiuridae; genus Ophiura; species Ophiura sarsii. The sequence goes on from CM069449.1 coordinate 58,880,044, forward strand.
TCAAAATGCAAATCTGCAAGAAAATCTGCTTTCATAGTAAAAATCAATGATAGAGGGCGCTACTTAGAAAAGATCACATAATATGCCTTTGATTTTTGTGTTCCAACAAAAATGATAACATTGTGATAATGCCCTTGCTTAATCCTGCTGAAATCGAGGCTTGTATGCATATTTTCTGTTAGGTTATACTGAGCCAGGTCAGGTGCAACAATGTTTTTCGGAGTAATTCTGTTATACCCTTCACAGAGGTAATCATAGTGTATGATTTTTAAGAACGACGCATACTACCGATGTTGGTGTGTAGGGTATAACAGAATTATGCCTGTTTTTCAATCGCCTATCTATCATATATTTTGTTATATATCCATAGTGTGTTGCAAATAAATGGAAAGCTGATGTGTTCATCTTTCCAATGATACCAGATTTTGTAGCAATCACTTTCAGTGCTCAGGTACTTGCTTGAGAATATGAGGAGGTCTCAATCTAAATGTGCAAAAATCATCACTATTTTGTGCTCAAAATTCAGTAGAGGTAGAGCATCACTCTACACTGTGGTTTCAATGTAACATTTTTTTGTTTGGGAATATGGGGAGGTCGCAATCTGAATGTTCAAAAATCATCACTATTTTGTGCTTAAAATTCAGTAGAGCATCACTCTACACTGTGGTTGTCAATGTATCACTTCATTGAACAGACAACAGAGTTGTTCTATTGAGCACAAAATAGTGGTGAATTTGGCACATTTTAAATGAGTCCTAATATTTTCAAGCAGGTGGCTAAGGACTCAAACAAGTGATTGCTCGAATGTGGTATAGTTGGAAAGAACACACCAGCCTTTCATTGATTTAAAACAGAATATGAATATATCACAAAATATCTGTAAATTGGCGATTGAAAATCCCCCCCTTTTTGAGGAGTTTACATTCATCTCACTGGTTCCTCAGCAAAATGTTCAAGTACACTGAGAACGTCAACCCCAGAACAAAAGACAAACAATATAAATATTGTAAAATGTACAAACAATTCTGCTTGGATTTCAGACTTACTCTAGGATGAGACTAACACCAACAAATATTTTGCAAATGGAAACAATAAGTAAAATAAAGGAGGATACAGGGTGAATCAAACAAAATTGTGGATTGAAACCACCCTTGATGTGTGTATTAAACCAAGAAATTGTTGCTATTTGTAAAGCTTTCATTTCTAAAGAGAAAAAAATGAAATTAGTCAACTGAAATGAAATATAAGCAGAATGTGACAGGTTTTTTAGCTAACTCCTTTTTTCACCATTCCAATGGGATTTCAATTTAAAGTGTAAATCCCATTGGAATAGGGTCAGCGTACAAAACTTGTGTGACATTTTGCTCATTTCTCAGTCAATTACTTTCATTTTTTCAGAAGTTGACCTAGATTAAATACACTTTGAACAAACAAACAACAACAATTTTATGCTTCAATCATCAATGCACACATAAAGACCATGGGCTATTTCAAACCGCACACAATTGTTTTTAATTCACCCTGTATATTCGATGGCGTAGTGCACGTTAGAATATAACTGTTGCCAGGTCAACTTTGTTACAAACCCCTGATCACGCTGATCATGTAACACAAAGCCTATCATAATTCGGAACAGATGTATGGACCAAGGCTTGAACCAGGAACCAACAGGGTACGATTTACCCAGTGTCACATCGCTATATGCTCCACACTTTGCAGAATTTGCTATACAATCTGAAATGTGTCAAGCAGTTTTATACTATGCATCTCAATGTAACAGTTTATCATTTTTAACAAACAGTTGAAATTTGACAACAATTTGCCACACACATTTATTCACGAAAATTGATCGCTGGAAACTAACCATGAGTTACTAACATGCACTACGTCAACTAATACTACAACTGCCCTAAAAACACTACCACATATTTTTGTCAATACTGACAGTGCGCATGGTTAGAATTTTGAGAGTTTATGGATTCTCCAATGCTATATTTCATCCCACTTGAAGTATGAATGTGACTTCAGAGCGCACTCTATTGAACGTTTGCTCTTATTATTATGTTCTCGCATGATCAACAACAAATTCAAATTCAAATATAGCGTGCAGGGGTAGCAATAAGGCCCAAGCGTCGGTGGGGTCTTTTTTCATCCCTGGGCATGTAAAGAATTCAAACCTTTGGGCGAAAATACATTTTTGGGACAAAAACTATTGTTGCCAAATTGCGACCGTAGGCTACAGATCCAAAAGTTGGTGTGTGATTTCACCCTGAGCATATGGCCCAATATGAGGGGTGATATTTTGCGAACATTACATTTAAGGGGGTCATTCACCCCGATCAGGGGATTGCTAGCGTGTGACTGATAATTCCATCACTCGAAAATAAAAACAGATGTTTTCTCATAATTCACGTGGAATGAAGTATAGTGTACTTAGAATTATTTTTTTTAAAGAATAAAATTGGATTCTTGCTTTTACTCTACAAGCAAGGTTTTCTAACCATAGTGCAAGGTCTGCCGAATTGAATAAGAATATATGGTATCCGCCATAGAGAAATATTCAGGGGTTTGTTTTGATCTTAACATAACGTTTTTAGGAATCACGACAGACGCTCCTGCTTTTTCAAGCATAGGTTGTACCAAGGTCTTAAGCAGAATTTAAAGGTGTGGGTTTGTGAATGTGTATGAATTCAAAAACTGTGTATAATACATTTAAAGGTATATTATGTAAACTTTTCCAAGGAACGCCCTCATCAATACTCCGAAAAAATTGAAAGCAGATTTTCTTCCAGATTTACATTACTGATCATAAATCATACTTACATTTCAAGTTACAGGGCGATACAATTCTTAATTACTTCAAAATCATGGTTTTAAAGTGAAAATAAACTGTCGGAATCTGCGCCGACAACTTATTTTTACTCTAAATTCACTCTAAAACCATGATTTTGAGCTAATTAGGAATCGTACCGCTCTGTAACTTGGAATATATTCATGATTTATGATCAGAAATGTAAATCTGCAATAAAATCTGCTTCCAATTTTTTTTTCATTGATGAGGGCGTCCCCTGGAAAAGATAACATAATATACCTTTAAGGATTTATGTACAAAGTATAGGCCATGTGGACAAAAAAACTGGGTATGTTAAAACTGTGCATTCACAAATGTGGGTGTGTAAAACACACGGCTGGCTGCCTAAGCCCTTGGTTGTACCTGATAAACCATTCATCGCCTAGCATCAATCGGTGTGCTTACTAGGGTGCATCTTCTCCCCCTTATGTCAATGGATTTGTCTGTCCCTAGTCTTAAAATGTTCCTATTGTCGCAAAACTAACATGTGCCAACAAGTTTGAATTAATTTGGAAGTTGTCATGGGGGGCCACCGAGAACCTAAAGTTACAGTGTGTGTTCTATGTAGGAAAGTTCGTTGACCCCTGTACAATTCTAATTAGAAGCCGATCGAACAATTTGAAGTAGCTGCCATATCAAAACCGTTTGGACTTAGAAGCTCAAATCTTGTGGGCTAATAGAACTGATAATCATCTTCGGATCTGCGATAAAAATTAACCGCCAATGAAATGAGCATGTGTGTTTTATTGTCAAAAGCGCCCCCAGCCCATATTCTGGGGAAAATGTCTGTCTTATGTGAACCAAGTGCTATAATACTCTTATTTCACACTGAAAGTGGATAATATACATTGATTTACAGTTGTTATACTGTTAACACAATCAGGACATCAACATTTGTAAAATTAGGGGTAAAAATGACCACAAAATGCCAAATTCGGGGTAAAAATGACCACAAAATGCCAAATACATGAAATTATGGATCGCGAGGGCGTTTGTGCCAGTAAACCGCACATGCTCATTGTTAGCGATTATTTGTTATTGCAGATTTGAAGATGATTATCAGTTCTATTAGCTCGCAAGATTTGAGCTTCTAAGTCCAAACGGTTTTGATATGGCAGCTACTTCAAATTGTTCGATCGGCTTCTAATTGGAATTGTACAGGGGTCAACGAACTTTCCTACATAGAACACACACTGTAACTTTAGGTTCTCGGTGGCCCCCCATGACAACTTCCAAATTAATTCAAACTTGGCACATGTTAGTTTGTGACAATAGGAACATTTTAAGACTAGGGACAGACAAATCCATTGACATAAGGGGGAGAAGATGCACCCTAGTACTTACCGAAAACACCAACAAACCCCTAAATATTTCACATTAAAGGAATACAAGTGGCATGTGAAGACAATACAGATAAATTCTACACTTAATCCATATAGGAGGAACTCACATTAAAAAACAGCTGGGTTGGTTGGGCTTGTTTCTGAGCAGCGGCTGCAGCTTGGAGACCCTGGAGTGCCTGTGTGGCCTGGGAGGTCTGATAATTAAAATGATGGAATCAATAACACAATTATGATGAAACAATGAAATGAAAACAATAGATCCAAATAACCACCCTACAAAATAAAATGAAAAACATCAACTCATATTACATCAATTTTTAGTTATAATCTGATTACAAATTGATTGAGCAACACGCATGCATCGCAAAATGATAGCGCCCGGAATTGTCACTCTTATGGTTGTGCGCGTTCACACATTTTACCGCATAACTTTTTTTTTTAAATTTGTCTTAAAACTTTTGACACTGGTGTGAGCCAAGTTGTGGCTGTATGGAATGGTGGTTTTTTTTTCAATATTAAAACAGTATTCAAATGCATGAAAAACAACTGATTCCAGTAATTTGTTGGGACTAGGCTTCTTCAAATTTTAATTTCACATTGTGAAGTACCATATCAACTTCATTTTCTTGCTTCACAGAGCCCGTCTCATGCAAAAAAATAATTAAAATACTGCATTTCGCAGAGCATTTTTTACACACAAAATATACCATTCGCTTACACTGCAAATTATGAGCGTTAAACTAAAAGTAAACTCAAAAGTAAACGCAATACTAAACACTTATGTGAGCCAAACAACTAAGCTGTTTTCCACCCAGCCTCTAATCAATAACTGTCCTATTATATCACAGATGTTTTCAAACATCTGTGATTATATTCACTCACGTGGAGCATGGTTTGAGGTCAATTGGGTGCAAAATGCAAGAAACGTTTAGTTAATTGTGTTTACTTTTACGTTTAGTTTTGTGTTTAGAATTGTGTTTAGAATTGCATTTACTTTTGAGTTTACTTTTAGTTTGTCCAAAAGTAAACGCTCATAATTTGCAGTGTTAGCTTTTTCATAGTTCTTCTGAGATAAACTTGTTTGGTTCTTTGGCCTTACATTGACCAGGAATTGTGTGGGTTGACCGGCAGCATTCAGCGTGTGAAATCCAAGTGACTGAGGAACTGAAGCCATAGGTGCTTGTATGGTCAGGGTCTGTGTTGTCTGAAAAGATTACAAAAGAACAAAAATTAACAGTCAACAATTTTTGTGACACAATGCTTGATTTGATTAGTTATCCCCTGTTTGTTCATGTAATGCAAAAAGATAGTAAGGCTTTGGGACAGTTTGTGATACAAACCTACCCATTAATATTGTTTATATTGCATAAGAACAAACAGGGGATAATCAATTTCTCATTCAGTAGGCCTAGACAGGAAGTTTAAGGTATACACTAGGAAACAGGAAAACACTGAAAATTTCAAATAGAAGCCAATGCAAAGCAATAGTATTGTGCTATGTGATAAGAAATTATAATTTATCTCATATTTCATTAGCACTCATAAGCATGCTGTTCATGTTTTGATCGAATCCAAGAAAACATTGGTGATGAAAGAGAATCTCCCCTGATCAATGGTCTTTTAATTATTGATTCAACTTTGAAAGTCAACATATTTTATTCAGTGTTCCTAATAAGCAGTGATTCTTGATGGCATCTATCAATGTATCAGTGTCTTTGCCAATAAGCTGAAAGGCATTATTGTGTAGTAAAGTTAAGGGCCATCATCAAAGAATTAATGTGCCCTGAGCAAAAGTCACTGTTAGCCCCTGAGGCCTGGGCTCTCATGAGCAGGCATGAATACTGCAATTTAATTTGTTATAATCAAAACAAAGAATTCTTGATCAAAACATTTATTCCAGTCACGCGTTCATCCAAATTTTGAACGCAGTGTGATGAGCGCTTGACAACCATGCAACAACGCGATCAGGCGTTCTTACATAATTGTCCAATCACGCAGCGTGGGGTCTTGTTGATGAGGGCCCCGATTGGTCAATTACCTATTTGTTTACATACACGTCACACCTTCCGGTTTTACTGCGCCCTTGCCATCGCGATTGACGCGGTCACGCACGATACGCCCCAGTCGCATGGTACACTGAGGAATCGTATACGATTTGATCGAGAATTCTTTGTTTTGATTATAGTAAAATGTTGAAGTCCAACATGTGATATAAATTTTGATTAAACAAATATGATATAAATCTTCCTTTGTTAGTATGAAGCCTGCTGTCAGGTATTGGACTAGATATTTGTTGGAAAAACAACCCTCAGCAGATTGAGGTGAATTCTTTCGAAATAGGCTGAAAATTTAATAAAAGGCAATGTAAGGCCCGGAAGAAAATGCTATCACGGTTTTCTCGCCGTGAATCTTGGGTTTCACCACTTTTCTCGGGTTTCTAAAAGTTTACAATTGCACTTTTTCCCCACAAAACAAAATGTCGAACGTAAACAGACCGGAAATTGAATTAAATATCAAGTTAAATTCTTCATTTTATCAATCGTACCTTTCGAAACTTCATGATCGTAGGGGAATACCCTTTTCTAAATGTAAACAAAAGCGATGGTGTTAATCTTTTGACAATCTGCTTTTAACAAATTGGTTTGCTCTTAACACGTGCGCTAGAGTCTAAAGTTGTATTCCTATTGCTGTAATTGGTTGGTACCAAAGTCGGGATATAATTCCCGGTATTTATTGTTGGCATGTAACGTAATCGCAGTAAATTGGTCGGTCCCCAAATTTGTTGCAAATTTGGATCGTGCAACCATGTGCGAATGGAAAAAATAAATGTGCGACATAAAAAAGTCGAAATATGGCAGCTTATAATTGGAATATAATGAACATTATGAAACCTCTCTATCAGAAATAACTTGCAAAATCAATATGCTGTCATATGTAGTATCATATGTAGGTAAGAAAATTGGACAAACAGTAAGCTTATTTACTTTTTTAAATAGAATTTAAGGAGCGATATTTAGGGGTGATTTTTCGGTCATGACCTTTTTTTTTGTTATTGCATGAAATTGAGTGACAGCTTTTGATCGCGGTACTATCTCGCATTTAGTTTTATTTTCGTGCAATTTCTCGGTTTTTGTTTGCAAAATAGTGAAATCTTGGTTTTAGTAAACTAGCCTCTCGGATTTCGCCTTAAAAAATTGGGGTTTTTTCTGGGGCTTACATATGTTCTCAAAACACTGAAAAAGTTGAAACATTAATGATTCTTATCTCTCTGATGTGTTTGATGACAACTCATTTTACAAATGAAGAGTGTAGTATAGTAAAAGAAGTTCTTTTGTCACATATATCACTTTGAGATATAAGCATTCAAAGTTTTTGAAACTTCATACAGGTCGCAAACTTGGGATTATTGACTTCAATTAGATAACATTTATATGGTTTTATACCATTACACATACTACTGATACAAACCATCAATAACTCAATTTCATCAAAATGTAATACAGGGAGATCTTTTACTGCTCTTATCAATTATCCCTTTTACAATTTGTGATCCAACTGGTAAGATTATTTTCATTCATGCTGTGAAATGTCTAACCTGTGGCATGGCCGCAGTGACGGATGCCTGAGTGTTCATCGGTGTGTCTAACGAAGAAGACGTCATCTTGGGCTGGGATGCGCTGGATGTGGTCACTGTAGCAGGTTCACCTGAGGGCAGGGAAAATGGAACATAAGTTAAAAATATTTCCTTAGCTGCCATCCACCAATGGTGATTACTAATGGGTACACTTGAGGGGGGGGGGGGGGGGGGGGGGGGGGGTTAAGGTAAGATAAAGTTTAGATAACCCTAACCCCCAAACTGGATTTTTAAATTTGGAAGAGAAACGCCAACTTAAACGCTGGGGACTTGCCAGGAATCGATCCACCGCTATCCGGGAACTCTTTGCACATGGGCCCGCTGGGGACTTGCCAGGAATCGATCCGCCGCTATCCGGGAACTCTTCGCACATGGGCCCGTCATGCGTCATCCTACCCACTAAGCTAAGACCCTCAGCTACTCGATCGTTCAGTATACCGCGCTGATTTTTTTTCTCGGTTGATTACGTCATCAAAAACCGTCTGCACATGCCCTTCGAGATAGGGTTAGAAGTAGGTTTTTTTTAGCATTTAGGGGGGGGGGGGGGGGGGAAGGGGGCGGTTAGGGTATACATTAATGGTGCTTTTTCTTCATGTGATTAAGTATGGTGACTTCTACCGAAACCTTATAAAGAAAATCTCCCTCATCAGCATCAGCGATCAGTTTACTAAAACAAAAGTGTGCTGATATGATAAACTGTATAGTGACTGGGTTTCCTAAGTTGAATTGACTTACTGGGTCTGATAACCATAGTGCCGTCCTTATTAATGATCACCTGTTGATGAATGGTGCCACTAGTGTCTACACTCATACTCATGGCTGAGGATCCTGCAAAGAGAGAAAAGAAGAAGGAAATTGTAATCAATTGATTATCACATGATACCTTGGTGTAGACTCCACTTTATTTCTACAAGGAGTAGGGATTTAGTCAGGCATGAGAATGAAACATACAAAATCTGAATAAGTGCATGAATTGGGCTGAACAGGCCAAATGGGGGCTAAAAATAAACAAAAGTGCCCGGAAATTTGGACAACAAGAGGAATTCCTGGTTATACAGGAAAATTGTCGTGTCAGTTTAATGATACAGGGACTTCATGTACCTGTCAATCATGGGTAATTCCTTATGGTGCAATAGCTGAATGCAGCATACATCCAAGATCAGGGTTCAAAATAAGTGGTTATCCGGTTGTCTAAACTAATCAAATTTGCTGAGGGAAAAACCAGCTTGTCCTTGCAAGTTTTCCGATTGACAACCAAGATGTTGACACTTATTAGTTGAATTGAATAGCTGTAAATGTTCAGTTAAAGGAATACCGTTTTATTCATTAAACCATGCCTTATATGGTAGTAAAATAATTATCTTGGCCCGTATTCTCGTACGTAGTTAAACACGGTTTTAAGCTAAACACGCGTCTAACTTTGACTTTAGACACGGCGTTTAACTAAACGCAATTCTCGTACATTTGTTTTACTTAAACACGCGTCTAACTCGCCGAAATGTGTCTAACTTTAAACATGGGTACGGGAGTAGTTTAATGCGTGTTTAACTAAACTCGCGCAACAACTGTATGCGTTGAATGATCACTCAACCGTGCCCGGTGCAAGCTGACGTGCGGACTGTGTAGTCTTTAATAGTACCGTGTATTTAAAGCATTTCGTCGATCTATTGTAACCCATTAGGGCCACAATGAATTAAATACCTGTATACAATCAACGCAGGATCACTCTGGGAACGAGATTTGCAGAGTTTAAAATCGTGTTTTGTTAAACACGTCGTTTAAAGGATAAACTCACGTTTAAGTTAGACACGCGTTTAGTTAAACACGGTTTTAAGCTAAAATCGTGTTTAGTACGAGAATACGGCCCCTTATGTTTATTGACCATTTTAATTGAACACGGAACTTTAATATCCAATAAAATGAATTAAAACTGCACATCCCCAACCTGTGATTATTTGAAATTCGCGCCCCGGTTGTCCGTGTCGATGACGTCATCGTCACTGTGAACCGCCTCATCAGCAACAGGTCGCTGGACAGTATCACGTGTAGGAATTCAATGCATAAATCGATTTATCAATATCTATGAAACAGAGATGCTGAAATCTGGTAAGTCTTTCGTCATAGCTTTGATCAATATGGCAACGTCCATGCATGTGATTGGTTTTTTTTCTAAAGCCGATTTTGTCTTTACGCGGTACTTTTAAAAACTTTAACCTTCAGAAGTGGTCTGTATATTTATAATTAACACTACATATCTGAGCGCTAAATTTCCATAGCACGGATTTCCTCTAAGGATAACCAAAAAGTGTGAAGATAAACAAAATCTCCTGGTAGGTTATACATTTGGAAATGGACAACGATATAAATTTTATATCTAACGCTACCGTTAGAAATAGCAGTAATCCGTGGACCCGAAATGACAAAATTTCCTGGCGACCGATAACCAAGATTTTGACACCAAAACAATTGCGGATAACACATTGTGGAGGATAACCTAACTCTACTGCTGGGGTATCCGGTGGATAACCAGTTTATTTTTCTTGATTTCTAATGCTGTCTAACGATGTCCTAGACTAGATACACATCTTGCTGTAGCATACATCCAAGACCAGGGTTCAAAATAAGTGATTATCTGGTTGTCCGAACTAATCAAATTAATCATATTGTGGCGGCTAACCAACATCTACTGCTGGGGTATCCGCTGGATAACCAGTTTATTTTTCTTGATTTCTAATGCTGTCTAACGATGTCCTAGACAATAGTCGTCGTCAGAAGAATACTTCGACACTTTTTTCTGTGACAACTGCGTACAGCGTAAACACGGAAGTGCGTTGTAGAACAGCGCCATCTTTGAGCAGTTCGACGTGTCGCGGCCCCTGTAATCCAATTGGCCGCGATTTTATCTATGGGTCATGAATGTCCCTGCCCACACGCTCATTAACTAAACGCGCGCATTGGCGGTTTTAAAAAGTGCTGAAGTATTCTGACGCCGACTATAGATACACATCTTGCTTAAACAGTGTAGTTACGCTTTATTCTATTGTGGACTTGTTAAAATCTAGCATTTTTCCCCTGAATGTACATTGGATTCAACAATCGCCCATCCTTTTACACGATTCTTGATGTCCTACATGTATTTGACTAATTTTTAAAGTCGCAGATTGACAAAATGTATGGCCAAACTGGATTGTTGCCAGACCCCAATTTGAACAGGTTCAAGTGACAGAGACCAATTGCAGAAAAGCGAATACATTATTTCGGCCTAAAAGGAAAGATGAAAAACTGAAGGTCACACCATTAATAAAGCTGATTGCTAATTAGATTGCATTTTTATTTCATGCTTAAACTTAAGCTGATGACCCTGTTATGAAACGTATTGCAATTGAATGTCTACTATACCAACAGGTTTTTTTAATTCATCAGAATTGTTGTCATACCTTTTGTTGGTTAATGAATCTAAATAACCCTAACACCGGTTTTGGTTTTTTTGACCGGGATCACAATTTTCGAGGACAAAACCCAACTAAATCTCCAGGAACCTGCCGGGATTCGATCCAGGGACCCTCCGTTCTCAAGCCCCACGTCCCACCCTTTAAGCCACGGCCCTCAGCTACACGTTCGCGCAGTATACTGCGCTCACTATATAGGCTCGGTTGACTACGTCTTCAAAAACCAGCGGCGCATGCGCTTGGAGAGGGACTTAGGATTAGCTTTTTTAGCATTCAGGAGGGTTAATACAGCTTTTCATAACAAGTTTTGTGGCAAGACTTCAATGGATTCTTGTCAAATTCAATGCACAAAACCATCAGGGATTTTGCAACATGTGACAAAAATGTGTTTGCAACATGTGACACTGTGCAACACAGGCTTCCTCTAGTGTGTGCAAGCAGTTGAAACTATACACATTAAATAATCAATCAAGTAACTTTGGTGAAAAGTTTCTATTGATAATTAATATTGAGGAAAAAAACGTGTTAGATTCCTTAAATCAAACTGACAACCGGATTTTGATTTGGGAGAAACAAATCTTGATTATTATATAATTCTTTTTTTTTAAACATTCAATTCCATCATGGTATAAAAGGTCAATCTATAATATTATAACAAAGCATAGTTATAGTCTGCTGCAAAAAAAATCAGCACCTTTTCTCGTAACGACCGTGTACTATCTAAAACGTAAACCCGGCTCTGTGGTTCCCATTGGTGAAATAGATCAGCACTACTTTAATTAAGACGACCAACACGTGCATCCAATTGGCCCGTTTGTATCTATGGCCTCACGAATCTTACCGCTTACACTCTCATTATTAAGAACGCAAAAACGCAAGCTTAGAACCAGTGCTGGACTTTTTTCTACAGACGACTACTATAAAAGTGGTAATTTTCACGCGATTACATTTTCGTGCTTTGCCGACTTTCAGCCAATTCGCGATTTGAAAGTTCATTACATAAGACTTTTATATAGATTTTGGTGCTTTGCCGATTTTCAGCCAATTCGCTTGTTTTTAAATTTACGATTTGAAAGTTCATTACATAAGACTTAAGTTATACACAAAATAAATATGTTTGCATGTTTTTATTTTCGCGGTAGCTGCTGCTTGGAGCGCGAAAATTAATGTAGAGCGAAAATGTCCACGTTTACAGTATAATATTCTACTATGATCACACTCAAGACTGTCAGCAGAGCTCCCTCCAGATACAAGTTTACTCTTCAAACAAATTGCAAAAGCTTTTCTTAAAAACTTACATTGCAGCCATATTGATCAGTATCTGTTTCCTGAATTTCAAATAAATCCTCTCTTTGTGCCAATTGTTATCCACATAATCTATTTTCTGTTTCATACATACAGGGCATCCTACGATTAAAATATCCGGTAGCTAGGTGCACCAAAGTTCATCAGAAAAGTTCAAAAACTGTTTTGTTGTCAACAAGTATGACAAACAATGTCATGTATGTAACATTTACATTACAAATGAAGAAACCATGCAGAAATGAAGAAATTGTCAACCCTTTTATCTTCAATGCTGCCACATTATGATCCAAAAGTCACTAATTTTCATTGACACTCTTTTGAAATCCACCTGTAGCCACTAATAATCACACAGGATTAGTCCCAACCACCACCGACGCTACATGAACAGGGATTGCTTGTTGCACATTTCTGTACCAAGTGTACTTTGTGTACACCACACTACAGGTAAATCCACCGCTTTACAACTGATGTTTACAGCTTATCATCAGTCCAACACCTGATACATTTCAAATATCAGAACTCTCTCTCTCTCTCTCTCTGTCAAGTTTGGTTTTCTTTGGAATGTCACCAGACGCAAGCTCAAATCAAGTTATAGCCTCGCTGCTGACTTTCACTGATGCATATTCCCCTGTTTGGCTCATACATGTTCAGATTTATTCAATTTACGCAGCAAGTAAGTAGCTCTGCACAACACTGTGCCATGCGCTCAAACCTAGTCCACTACTACCGGCGACTTATAAATTACAATAATTTTTCGTCTCCGTCTCTCTCCCTCCAGATTTCTTTATTTGCATGTTAAGGATGGATATCATCAGAAGCGCGGCGGACAGCAGGATTGACCAGTTTGCCCTAAGGGATGAATTGATACACGCATGAAGCAGTCGACAAGCGAGCAAACAACGTCATGAATATTCAATATGCATTCAGTAGCCAATATTGCCACCTCTGGGAACTGACTATGCATGTGCAATGAGTGGGTCCCAATACACAGGACGTGCATCTATAAATATGCAGGACTTCTGATCGAAATGGTTAAAGTGAAAGCAACAGAGAAATAGAGAAAGGCTACTTGGTTCTAAGGCTAAACCCATTCAAACAAGATGAATTTAAGGGTTCAAACGGCACATAATACTCTGCCGTTTTGCAAGATATTTCCACTGATTATCTTTATCTGATACATTGAGTATTTTAGAAGACAAAATTCAAAATGCTTAGTTCTTATTTTGAATTCAGAAAACAATAAGAATCTTAGAATTTAAATATACTATGGTACCAAGTTGTGCTCAGCTAAATTTCACAAGATGTTTTAATCCCATTGAGTGTAAAAAATGACAATTTATAACAATTGGCCTAACATTTTCAATCCTGAGGTCAAATAAAAAAAAACACTCTCAATTTTGATAAATTGTACAGGTTGTCCCAAAAGTATGGACAGCCATGTTAATAAAAGTTATTATTATTAAACAAACACTAACATTTGATTTGTGAAGTGGTGACATGTGACATTTTGTTTGATAGTTAAAACAAACAGTAGTATACTGTTAACATTATGTTAACTTTTTATCTTATTTAACACTAACTGCCCCATATATGCTACAAAATACTAATTCCAAGCCCATCTCCAAGCGCAAGTATGTGCAAACGGTTTTTGATGATGGTAATCATCCGAGCCTTTTTTTTGGTAACATGAGCACAGAATACTGCCCCAATGAGTAGCCAAGAGTCACTCGTGGCTTGCCTATGCCGGCCGGTGCTTTTGGTCCGGAAGGTCTCCGATTTATTTGTTGATTTCTCTTCCAAAATTGTGATCCCGATTAAAAACCCTGTTATGGGGTTAGGGTTAAAATATGAAGCCACAAATTAAGTGCTATTTTTAAGGCTTGATATCATGATGTAAAGACATGTTTTAATATAACCTTAACCCTGGTATAGTTTTTTTAACCAAGATCACAATTTTGGAAGAGAAAACGCCACTAATTCGCTGGGGACCAGTTGGGAATCGATCTGGGGACCAGCTGGGAATCGATCTGGGGAACAGCTGGGAATCGATCTGGGGACCAGCTGGGAATCGATCTGGGGACCAGCTGGGAATCGATCTGGGGACCAGCTGGGAATCGATCTGGGGACCAGCTGGGAATCGATCTGGGGACCAGCTGGGAATCGATCTGGGGACCAGCTTGGAATCGATCCAGGGACCCTCCCGACTCCAGCCCGTCCCACCCACTAAGCCACAGTCCTCAGCTACTTAATGGGTCAAAAACAAAACATTATTTAGCTCTTTTAATTAAAACAATTGCAGTATACAAAGATCAATGATGTGACAGTCAGTTCTAGCTTGCTGTGTAAATTGCTGTTGGAATTAAATTGCTTGCAAACAATAATTGCAGTATACAAAGGTACAATGGTGTGAAAATCAGTTAGCTGTGTAAATTGCCGTTGGAATTGTAATTTAACTAAATTGTTACTTCGCCATAATTGTCCTTGAATTCCCCCCCCCCCCCCCCCCCCATGCAAAATGTTCATGATTAGGATTTAACAATAACAGTGCTAAATGTTTCATAATTTTGATGATTCAGGGATGTAGCCTAAATACAATACACAGCCTGTTGAGATCAATAAACACTATTTTGATTCACTTTCTGTAAAGGCCTTAATTGAGACAAAAAGGAAATCATCTCCTTTGAAACGATGTTGGATTTAGTTATACAAATTGCTTAAAGTCTGTCCAACTGAGTCGAGATCGTTAAAGGCCGAACATTTGATATTGAGCCGAGTTCATAACAGCCGAACATCCGAGTTGTTACTCATCCCATAGCATCATCCTTGCTGTTACCCAGAGCATCAACATTTTAATATCCTAACTAAAAACAGTTCATGAAATCCGATATGTCCCTCACACTTTTAAATCCATTTTCATCATCAAGGGGGTTTCAAATGGATGGACGGGCGCTACACTAGTGCAATGTTGGTTCATCACCTCTAAACTTTTACATAGCGACACTGCATCAACTTCATTATTGGATGGCATATGAAAATCTATCAATATGTATGGCCTGCATTTCAGTGGCTACTTGGCACATATAGACATGTGAGTGAGCTCCTTTATGGCTACATTAAACAACTGGACGGATGGACGGGGTTGAGATGACCAATTGAGAGAATGGCAAATGCACAAGAAATTATTTATATAAAGAGCACATTGGAATTGATTAAATACGGGGATCCAAATGGGTTATTAAAAAGGCATTTGAAAAAAGAAATATGCTGTTGCTTTAGGTTTACCAATGGCCATGGTGTCAGCAATGGATGGATGGCAGTTTCAGATAGAAATCTTGTCATAATCCTGAACAACTAAACGCTTTTAGTGGAACATTTACTTCAGAGTGTTCATTCTTAAACACAATACATATTTAATAAAATATCATAGTTTTTGTGATCACATCAGAAAATCACCCGGGTTAGTTTACAAGAAACGATTTGAACAAAATATCTCTAAATCTTTTTCAAATTAAAAAGATAAATCCCCTTTTCTATTTGACGTACTGCAAGTCAGTCTAGGTACAAATGGGCCCCTCTCTCTGCCCCAGGGACTGTCCGTCACTGTATGTATTTCATGCATTTATTCACGTGTGTCATGCATATGTACATTAAACCAATATAAAATCAGACTCTCCATTGCTTCAGAAGCCAACCTATCCATCATATTTTCACTTTGCAGTAATTTTTGCCCTCCCATTGAAAACAAAATCTCGGTTTTATTTTAAATTGTTGCATTACAAAAGTATCACATTTGATTTACATTTATTAAGAATGAAACAAAATGTTGATTTTGTAACATTTTATCTACCATACACACCAATTTTTAAAATAATAACATTTTATCCTTGGTAAAAATTATACATCACAAGGATTGGCACAACCAATTTATGCATAAGGAATAAACTTGGAAAGTAGAGCTTAAGAGCGGGCACTATCGGCCACCTTGCGCTAAATTTGCATAAAAGTAATTTGCATGCTAATTTCAGATGACAAAAACAGGAGCCTTGCTCATCAATATTTGCAGCTAACATGGATTAAGAATTGGTCATTCGCTATCTATGGGTCAAACCTATTCTATTGAGCCGATGAAAAGTTGTTTGCAGTTCTCCCAGTCAAATATGTAGCAGCATATAAATTGTTACTTCAAATGTTGTCGGCAAACACAGTTTTGAGATACATGTAAGAGGCCAATGTATTTGGTGAAATCTAAAGAAAATAATAGAACATATTTTGCTTCTTCAAATCATATCTTGGGATTATACATTGTACAAAGTTATATTACCATAACATGGTATCATTTCAAAACTTAAAATTAATGTGCTCTTTCAACTTTCAAGTCATACCAATAACTCAGATTTGACTCGGGGCTCCAACATGTCCATTCGATGTGACGGTCACAAATGTCTTCTCGTTCTCGGTACGGCACCAATCTATCTTCAACTTTCAAGATCTTATCAAGCATTAACCTTTGTGCAACCTTTGTTCTTCAACACAATCACATCTTACTATGCTCTTCTACATCAACTCAATATGGTCAACAGTCTTTCTGTGTGTCTACTACTGAACTAAATGTATCCATGGAACAATTAATTTTCCACTTGAAAAACTCAGAGCTTGAACTATAAATCATTTCAAGAAATTGTATGTTCATGTGCGTAAGGATTTTTATTTTAATAGCTACAAAATACGTTGTTTGTTTTAATTAGGGGAGCTATTTCAGTCTGAATCTAGAGACTTTTCTGCTTGAAATGGGCTAGCTCTTCTAGCTGGACCAACAGTTTTGGCAACACTAATTAAATAACACTTACCAAGTCCGGACAAACCCTCAGATTTACAAAAGCACAAATGCATGCATGGCAACACAGCCAACTAATTAAATAGTAATATTCCAATTTGGACTTGTAATACGGGCTTGAAACTTTAACAAGAGGCTATTAAAATGCTTACATATATTTAAGGAACTGATTACGAATGTACGACAAGATTCAGTAGACTTAAATGCACAAATAAAAGTTGCTTCCAGACCAAGCCAAAAAGAGAGGGTTTTTTAAACTTCAAAATTGAAGAACATGTGAAGAACATACATCTAGTCACATTACTACAGTACATGGGGATATGTGCAAATCATATTGGTCATTAATTAATAGACTCTGGAGACCACACTACAATATTTAAGTTGAAATACAATCATCAACAAAATGTAGCTATACAGGTAATAAATGGGCTTTTAACTCTAAAAATATATGTATCCTACCACTGAATATTAAATTATAAAGTTGTTGAGAAATTGATCATCTTGAATGAGATATTGCATGCTAGGATCGGTATGCAAGGTAAAGTTCCAAATTCATTTTCACATTTTACTTTTCAACACGGGGGAGAGTATGACAGGTAGCGTGTGTGTGGCGTATCGATCCATCGGAACAATACGGCCGACTATCCAACCTGTGCATACATCCCCAATTTCACAACCGGTAATCGATAATGTACCAGTAGCTGGGTCCATGTGTAGAAGAGAAAAATGTGAAAATGAAAATTGGACTTCACCTTACATTTTGGAGTATCACTTCCTCAATAATCACCCAATCCTAGCGTGCAATATCTCATATTAAAGAAGTTACATTTCTTGACAACTTTATAATTGAATATTTTTAGGTGGAATATATATTTTAGAGTTTAAAAGCCCATTTATTACCTGTATAGTTACTTTTTTGATGACTGTACTATAGGCTTGTTCAGTTGGCCACTAAGCTCGAGAATAGTTATTCTTGAGCTTAATTATTGTTTATATGCTAACCCAGAGTGCCTGTCCAGACAACAAACTTAAGCTCGAGTATAGCGATACTACTGCGGTAGTTCCGAGGTTAACTCAAGGTCAGTGCGACTCTTCATTTTGTGGTAAGACCTGGGTCGCAGGTCATAAATCTCACTCGCGGTTAGCATTATGGATGGATTCACACAGCGCACACACTCCTGGTTAGCTCTCGGTTAGTGCTTCAGGGTTAGTTAACCGTAAGATCTTTTACCAAACAAAATCGAGTGCCCCCTCCCCCACCCCCGGCATGCTGTATGGAAGTTACACAATTTTGGCTACATATACTCAATCAGTCAATATACGCATGCATCTTTTTCCTAAAGATGAAGCCAACCAAAGCACACCGGACATTTAACACTTTCCACACGGCTATTACCAAGGCTAAGTACCATATTATACATAACAGATTTTTCAGAAACCTTTCCCAATTTTTTAAGTCCATATATCTCAAGCATTACTGAACCAATACTAGGAATGTTTGTACTTATTTCAATGAATTTCTCATGGTAATGAAATTCAATAATTTTGACTTTTTTGAAACATTGTGGAATTTCGTCTGCAGACACCTGCCGCGTGGAAAGTGTTAAAAATCCAACTTGAACCTACCCTCTTATTTATCCCTTTATCATCTAACCACCATCTGCCTATTACACAGACACACAATTCAAGTTAAGTTCCAGGCTCCAGCAATAATAAAACATGGCAAATATTATTCCCCAAACACCTTTATTTTCAAAAGAAAATTCCCACAAATTTGGCAATTTTGTTGCATGCACATACTACTTGAAAATCTGTGAAATTTCGTGAAATTTCTTGTGCACAAATAATATATCATAACGACTGGGCGAATGCCTTGGCAACGCATACACGAGTTAGCATCATCTGGCTACTAATGTTTCTTCAACCCATTTTTTCTATACATTTCTTACAAGAGTGTTGCTAAAATAAAAGACACTCCAGTACATTTGCAGCCAATATTTCAATCTTGTCAAGATTGAAAAGCAAGTTAAGCAACAATAAAAATTTAAAAAGATTTTTTTCCTATGCAAAATACAAACCAAACAGGTTGATAAGATTGAGAGAGCTGATTCTTTATCAAAATATTTGCATAATTCCAAAGCTCATATCTTTTGAAAAAATTGCATTCTAAAACCCCAATTGTTTTGAAAAATTGGCGTTCTATACTGAACAAATTTGGGGAAAAGTCAGTTCTTAAGACCTTGTTTTTCGTCAAAAATCTGCTCGGCTCTGAAGCCCCTGTTTACAAAACCCTGGATGGCACTACTCTACCCAAAAATAAGTTGAGACCCACCCCACCCCCCCCCCCCTGGATTTGTTATTGAAGTGACCAAATTGTAATACTGCAAAGTACAGGATTGGGCTAAAATATAAAAACTCTTGCAACACTGCACAGTGTATCTTTTTCTACCCAAAAGTGAACTCAGTCCTGCATTGCTGAAAACAGTAGCTAATAAAAACAGTGGGCTTCTTTTCTACATGGGTTGGGCTCTTAATGTAAAATATGGCAATATTGTTAAAGAACAAACTTTGCGTTATAGGGTTGTACCTCATTGGGCTACAAATCACAAGCTCTAGTAACACTGTCTGGCTCTTTCTCCCCAAACTGAAAGTTAATTTCCGACTGCACTGGCCAGGACAAGACTCAACATGCACACCGGTCACCGTCCGTGATCCCCCTATGCATTAACCATCGGCCGAATTGCATACATTATGTATAAAAATGAGGCGCTTATTCGAAGTAAAAAGGTACCATAGTATTGTGTGCGAATGTGGCTAGTGGACAGACTGAAAACTTAATAGAATTTGACTACGTTTAAATATGCAATAACAAATCTTGAGAAAGCAACTTCAAAAATGTATTGATTGAAGACAGTTCAAAAGAGGATTGGCTAAAAATATATAAGGTTTAGCTTTTAAAGGAGGAATTTGGTCCATAACAATTAACATTTTAGCCTTCTTTAGCCAAATGTGTAAATGTACCAACAATCATATTCATACAGTGGCAATAAAAATGATTGAATTCATCATTAACCCTTACCGCACTGAATCTCACTGCCAGAAACTATCTCTGCGCACATGGTGCTGGCATTGCCTCGATGACGTCACCTACCCCAGGCATATGTCGGCGGGAATTCTTAGCCGGCATATGCGCTGGGAGTTTAGCTCAGTTGGTAGGGGGACAGACTGGGGTGCGGATGGTCCCGCGATCGAATCTCGGGGGGTGCTGGGTGATTTTTCGGGTCAAAAAGATAGTACTTTTTCCCCCTCCCCCCGATACGCACGAAAAACATAGCTTTACTGGTTAGGGTTAATATGGTATACAGGTAAATGCTTTTTCTTACGGCATTTTGTCGATCACAACAACAGTCACTGACCGTTGCAGTTCCGTGCTAGTATTTAGGTTAAATATGAATGCAACAAACACCGTAGTCTTGTAACGACGCACTACCTTACACCATGTGACTGACCATATAGTACAACTTATGGACATCATCACCATCAGGGAGATCCAGTTTAGTAGTTTGAATTGATATTGGATCTAGCACTAGTTCTGTTCTGCTATGTGAATCAAGAACCTGCGTATCGAGATGCGACCAGCAGCACTAGTATTCTAGCCACACAGGTCTGGTACGACACAGTAACAATTTCAATTCTGGATGACCATCTGACAGGCACCCAAATCTGATGATCTATACTCTATTTTGGCTTCCTCTGGACAGTGACATAACTGAACAGACGCAGCTTTTACGCACACGTACTGTATGTATCTTCCGCCTTTTAAAGTTTGTGTGTATACGCCAGCGCCGCAGTAGTGTGCTGCAATTAGTAAAATATGCGGTTACGTCACCGTCTCGTGATGGCCAAATAGACTTGAATTCAGGGATGCCACTGGGTCCTTAAAATAGTCTGGCCCTGCTGGGGTTCAAGCGTGGTTCAAGCGGGGGTCAAGGGGAAGCGCCTCCTGCCAGGGATTGAGACCCCTCCCCCCCCCCCCTCCAAAACTCCACGGAAACAGCGTTTCCAGAAAAAAATTGTAAAAAACCCCACCATTTTTTTCCATTTTTTTTATTTTTTAAATATTGGAAATTTGGTGATTTTTTTTTTTTTTTTGGCCTGCATGGAGGGGGAATTTTTTTTCTCTCCAAAAACTTCCT
The DNA here is from genome assembly GCA_035610835.1 of Ophiura sarsii. NCBI lineage: Eukaryota > Metazoa > Echinodermata > Ophiuroidea > Amphilepidida > Ophiuridae > Ophiura > Ophiura sarsii. The sequence goes on from CM069449.1 coordinate 58,901,656, forward strand.
ACCGCCACCCTGGAAATCTAATGGTGCGTCCCTAATTAGTAATTTCAACAGATCAATGAAAAATGCCCACAAAGTTTGATGCCTGAAGGCAAAGAATCTGGCCACACATCATACCTGCGTTATCACAATCTTCTATAGAATACAAGTGCCTGCTTAAATAACAGTACAGCTTGGACTGGAATATATACATATGTAGCTCAATGAGCTAAGCTCATTGTATACCATGTACCAGCTGGGTAGATGAGGCTGGCACGGATTCAGTACTATAACTGAATCATGTATTCATTATTTGTTATACTCTGAGTGGCCGGGCCGGCCTGCCAGCTAGGCAGGTCCTGGAATTTATATCAACGTGGGATTGGATGGTTGGATGGAGGAGGTTGAGGCCACATGGGTTGGTTGGTCTGCGTAGTATGCCCTCTACCTGTTTGTTTAACACTACTATTCCCCCATGAAGCGTTTTATTATTTTAGTCCCACACCCACTCTTCGCTCCAACTACTCCCACAGTCTCACAACTACTCCCCCCTATTATACCCTCCCTCCTTTCGGAAGTTCAAGAAAGCCATGTAGGCTTACAATTACAATCGTCACGGATTCACGCCTACTGGCCACTATATTTTAGGTAAAAGGGTACATACATGTATATGGCTTACCATATTATCCCTATTAAGCGCCCATGCCCTTATAAGCGCCCACCCCTCTTTTTCCCAATGAATACCAAAACGTAACACCTAATAAGCGCCCATCTTTTTAGCCACTGCAGCTCAAAATAAAGCATGAAAGTAGCGTCCGAAAGTCCAGGCATCAACAACATGTTGGCGATCCACGTATCAGCGGGCTGTGCACATTTTCCACCAAAAATGTGCATCAAAATTCGGAAACAATTTGACAGTTTCCACGATAAACAACTTCAAAAAGAGTAACTTAATAAGCGCCCATCCTAAATGACTTTGCTAAGAGCCCTGGGCGCTTAATAGGGATAATACGGTACTTTGACTTCCGAAAAGCATTTGAGTTTGACAGTGTGGAGAAGCTTAAAAATTACACCAAATAGTACACGCTGTCCAAAACTACACATTCATATTAGTTTTAGTGTGTTAAGTTCTGATCAGTGATAGTTGAAAAGCTGTCGTCTATAAGCAGAAGTAGAGCTCTAACAAATGAAAACCTTGCATAGCCCCTATTACATCCCCACATACAGCAGAGCTTACAGAGTGCTCTCATTTGAATATCATCCATGAACATTGCCTGCACTGTCCAATGCATTATGGATGAGGTTGCTTGCATAATTGTGTTGCAATTTATTTTTCTCATTAAATTATAAATTATACTTTTTAAAGTCCATGTCGTCACAAAGGTATACCTACGAGTGTGTTTAGTGTATCGACTGACAGGGAAATGTTTATAGATACTCTGATGTGTGCAACATTTGTGCGGAAGGTCCCAGGTTCCAATCCCAGAGACCTAAGTGGTGCTCCGAACTGTAGCTGGGGTGGATATCACTGAGTTGGTATATCGATGGGTTGGTGTGTGACACTATATTCTTCTTCAAGTAGATTTATATCACGCTTCAGGATTTGTTTGATTTGTTTGCATGTTTTTGGTAGTTTTTTAGATTTCAACTTTATAAATGTGTACAAGTGTTTCGTTCGTTTGTTTATCCCAATAAACTCATTGTAATTATCTGAACAAAAACAAGCAAAAATTCACAATAAAATGATGGAACACTGCTTTTGCTCCTGTCCTTTTACTTGATACAGCAATATGTAGTTAATTTTAATTTGTCTAAGTCTGATTGTAACTTTCTGATGAAAAACCTTCCACAGCACCAATTACTTCATCAAAGCCGATCAGATCCCATTGCGGGAATAAATGTGGAAATCAGGAAGTAACTTCAGGGATTTGTTTGGATTAGGAGGAAAATTTTGAAATCTGGAGGAAAACTTTGCTTTCACATACAGAAAATAAATAAGAAATAGCTATTTTGGTGGGAAATTTGGCTTATCTTCCCATAAACTAAACATTTCTTTCACCCTGTACGGATTCCTACGGCTGAGCTTACAGAGTGCTGATTACATTTGAATCTCATTTGAATATGCATGAACATTGCATACATGGATATAGTATCCAATCCAATACATTATGGAGGACTATAACAGCTGCATGCATTGTTAATATACTTTTTAAATTATACATAATTGGCAATTCTTAATGTTGGAAGCATACATCATGATTTTTTTAAATTAATTGAGTCTATTATTACTACATGTATTACTTTGATAGAAAAACATAACATACATGGCCATGCGTTTTGAACTCGCCACCCAAAAATGGTGGTGTTGTTACGTATTTTCAAATTGTGATCTGTTTAATTCATCATATCTCAGCAAAACAAAAAGCTATAGTCATGTTCTTGGTCTCATTTAAAAGCTAATTAATATGACTAACAAACCTGTAAATATGAACGATATAGCTTCTCAATTAACGAAGTTGTGGTTGATTGAATTGCGAACAGTCAAGGTGGAGGAGGGGGGGAGGAGGTACACATAAACTCTATGGGCACGGGGCGTTTCGCGTGTGTAAACTTGATTAAATTCACTAACTGCTAAAGTACTACAGGGGCTACAAACTTGATTTTGGTCTTAATTTACAGCTAAACAATTCTGCTAATTGTTTTTAATCAATTTGAACTCTTTATGATTGGTTTAGTCTATAAAATACGAACTTTTACGTACGAAACTACCCGTTTTCATATTGAACACTGTAGTAAGTATTGCGGATGTCTTCAAAATCTAAAAGTTGCTGTATTTTTTTAATTACTCATCCTATCATAGTCAAAGTATACATTTTCTGAAGGGAAATTTGATAAGGAATCCAAATATGGACTTACTTTTTCAGTTGGGGTTAGGGCTAAAATGTTTCAGTTCAAAATATGTTGAATTGTAGAAGAAGAAAAAACATAATTTAGAACACCCTGTATTCTGAGATTAACAAACAACTGTGATTTTTCTTTCTCCAAAGTCAGTAGGCTTCCCCCATCCTCTAACCATATAAACATTGTTTACTTTCAGTTTATTACTGTAAGTTAGTAATAAGCAATGCATTAAGTAACCCACTTTTTATCCGGAATTTATTTTTTCCACCCTGTATAATTTCAAGGCCACCCTGTATAATGAGTTGAAATGTGTATATTTAGATTGCTTGTGTCTTCAGCTTTCCAAAAATGTATACTTTTGCTAGTTTAGGGTTGATAATTGTGGAGATATTCTAAATTGAAACTCAATTGGTGTAAAAATTCATAATATTTGTGATGTAACGCTAAGGGTGGCATATTCTAAATTGAAACTCAATTGGTGTAAAAATTCATAATATTTGTGATGTAACGCTAAGGGTGGCGAGTTCATAACGCATGGCCACATATCACTTTTGAGATTTTTTTCCAATTTTAACTTTTAATGGTTTTTTTTAAATATTTTGAAAACTATTCCTGAATACTTAAATTCGTCATATTCAATGATACAAAAACAAGCACAAAATTCACTCTAACATGACGTAATATTGCTTACTCTCCAGTTTAAATAGTTTTACGATCTTTTTCCCTTTGCCAATTTTAGTAGCTACACGTATTAAGTGGTGAAAACCTTGAACGGCCCCATTCACTTATCAATATTCATGAAAACCTTTCATACCCCCACAGCTGAGCTTACAGAGCGCTGATTAAATTTAAATCTGATTTAAATATCATGCATGAACATATTGCGCGTCTGTATCCAACGCATGCATTATGGATGACGTTGCATGCATAATTGCATTGCTTCCGATGCATTTTAAATTTCTACATGTAAATATAAAAAATTGCGACTAAAATTACAATCAAGAAAGACTGCAACAAAGATATTTTGTTTATTTTTATTTCATAATGTTGAGGATTGAACTGCTTTCAATCTAATATTCAGGACACATATGACAGTTCTACAATCGCTCCAAATATAGGGTAAGATTGTCAAAAATGAGAGTAAATTTCAACTTAAGTTTGTCCTAGAAAACCAGTCCCTAAAATCTTAATTCAAATCCTCTATCTCCACTGTATCATAATTGAATAATATCATATTAAATTTGTATTTTAATTTGTATTATATTTAAACACTGGAAACTTTGTTATTTGTATGTATTTATGTATATATAATCGAAATGAGGGCCTGCTTGGAAAGCAGTGCAAGTCACTGAAGTATATTACCCTCAATAAAGAAAGCATAAATAAAAATTACTCATCGTAACATTTTCCATGATAAACCAGGCACAAACTGAATGGATACTTATTTATTTAGGATACTTTTGTTTGTGTTAGGCAAAGTTAGGTAAGTTTGTCCCAGAAGAAACTGAAAAAAAGGCTATACAAAATGTGATTCTTTTATTATGATATTAGTAAAAAATGCTCTGCGCAATGTGGTATCTTTATTAAAAAAAATTGACATTCATGAGAGAAATGATGAGACGGGCTCTGTGAAGTAAATTTTTAACACTACAGTAGTAGAAACAAATCATATTTTGTTGAACTGTATTTGTATTGTGAGCACATCAAAAGGGGGACTTTGCAGCTGTGTGTTTTTAAAGATAGATGAAAACGGACAGATCAAAATCAAGAAAATAATAAGAATTTTTACTTGTAAAATCTGAATGCCTTGATCAATTTTGATCAATTCTGTGTCATTTTTAAAGCTTAGAAAATGCTGAGACTACACATAATAAACTCAAAATAGACTTCACCTGCAAAATCTCCCCTTAATATGATACATGTGCTGTATTACATTTAACTTCTAATTTGTATTTGGCAATTTTACTCTTGTAAGCAAGAAAATTAAGCCGATATGGTAGTAACAAGTGAAATTTAAATTTAAAGAAGCATCAATATCATTTTCAAAAGTTCAAGAAAAAAATGGGGGGGGGGGGGAGGTTATGCATGAATTTTAAAAGCTACGTGCGCACTGTCTTCTGAGACAATTTTTTTCCCCTTTTTATTAGGGAGTGTTCATAATACTTTGGTGGGGAGGTTAGAATTTTTTGAGCCGCAGACATTTTTTATTCTTGATCACCCTAAGCCTAAACACCGTGATTTTTTTCTTGATCCCCCCTGTATTGTCTAAGTTACCGAGAATTATTAGTTTCCACCGGGCTTGCAAAGAGCAGAAAGAATGTGGAGCCTTTTGTGTATGCGCGAAACGGCAAACAAAAATTTGACTTTTTTTGCTGATTCCTCAGGACTATTAAGTACCAATATTTTTTGTAATCCCCCTTTTGGGGGACATTTTTATTCTGATCCCCCTCCTATTATTTCCAACCCCCACCAAAGTATTTATGAACATTCCCTTAGTATTAAGGATACTTTGGGGTTTTTTCATTTCAGGCACTTTCATTCCTAAAGTAAACACTCTGACATCTCTCTTATTGCTTTGCTACTTTGTCATAGGGCCCCTTTGGATAAATTGCTACTATGAAACTTATTATTGGGGCCACGAGACAAAAAACACCTTGTTTTACGGGGCTGACCATACCATTTTTTTGTAAATTGGTTAAATAAATGTCATTGGTCAAATGAATAGCGGACCCAAAAAATGTTTAGGGCTTGTCAAAAAATTGCAATTTTTTAGAAAAATATATTTACGTTCATTTTTAAGGGAGAAAAGAAGAAAAAAGCTAGACCCAACCTTAGAAGTCTGTTTGCACGTAGGACATGGGTGGCATGGGTGCTGGTTTTTTGGTCTTACATTGTAGCTCAGATTTTGCTGGCCTTACCTGTCACCACCGCAGTCAGGGTTAGGGTCTCTGATCTTCCCTGGGCCAAACCATGAGCCATTTTTCTTCCTCAAAGAGTTAGTTCTCCAAGACACACATTTTGGGGGTATTCCCCCATCAACACCCCCCCCCCCCCCCCCAAAAAAAAGAAATGTCTGACCCAAGTGGCCTAATTGACACAATCCCCCAATATACTTGTGTTTTCTTCATTGCCTCAGGCTATATTAAAAAAATATTTTGTCTCAAAGCTCCCGCGCGCATTAGTTAATGGATGCGCGTTAGAAGGTGTGTTTTTCAAAAACAAAAACAAAAAAACCCTGAAGTTTCACAGATTTTCATTGATCACATCATTTTAAACACAAAAGGTCACTTTTTACACAAGGATTTCAATATTTTATATTTATAAAAAAAAAACCTTTTAAAAGAAACCGCATTCCGCATAATGTTTTGAAAAACTGAAGAGCTTTGAGACAAAATATTTTTTTAATATATAGCCTTACAATTCCTGTAATTGTAGCCATGTTTTCAACTTCATGATACACTTCTCTGCACGAATCGCCCCATCCCGTTTAGTTTCTCCCCTCTACAATTCATCCATATTCATCAACACTATCTTCTCATTTATTATTATTCCCTGGCTGGTGCAATCAGCAGTCTCTACGATGCACAGGTGGCCTCCAAGGGACTTTCTTACTTCCATTAAGCAATGTTTTATGGACAACTATTGAAATGGTTTGTTCATCCACGACACTGGACTTGAACCATCTGATATGGCTACCTTTTTTTTGCGGACATTTTTTATTTTGCTTACAAACTTTTGATGAGTTTTTTTTGTGGCCAAATTTAACGTTTTTGAAATTGAAAATTTGACCTAAACCACAGGGGGATGGGGGTAATTACAAAGGGGGTTCTGTGCACATCAATGGACTTGATTTGAAGAAAAAAGTAGTTTATGTGAATTCTTGGACTTTCATGAAACAATTAGACCCTGGAATACAGGGTCTATGATGAACCTACCTTGTGTTGTATTGAATAGACAACCGACACACCTCCCCCGCCCCTTTTTTTATAATTAAAAATGTCAATGAAAACTTTTAGAATTATAATTTGAATCTAAACCAAAATCCTGAAATGAAATATCACAAAAACAAAACGGCATGTGTGGTGCAGTGAAGGTAAGACAACAATAGAATGACCAACAAAATGTGTATAATTTTTTATATCCCTTTTGAATAAGAATTTTCAAACTATTGGTGAAAAATCTATAAAACCTTTTGAAAAGTTCTCAAACTGTTAAGAATTTAATACAACCACATTTTCTTCTCTTTTTATTTTATCTATTTTAAATTTCTAGCTGTGACGTGATCAAGCAAAAGGAGTCGCATGAATTTTGATATCTATTCATCCATTGTCATGGCACAAAAGGGACACAAGTATGTAGCCCAACCCCGCAACCTAGCCAATGTTTTAGCAACACTGGTAACAATTGCGTGAAGTGTGTGTAACTGCATGATGATGATATGGCCTACATGATTACATTTACATAGCATGCCAACTCATCATCTAATCAATGTTATAAATATTATGCCACCCACTCCCCCACCCCCCAAAAAAACCAACCCAAACCCAAACAAACAAACAAAATTAAAGTTAAAGATGGATGTTCCGATCACTTTTACAGCTTTCTTTTCATGTCACCTCGTGCTTCTAAAATAGGAAGAACCATTGGAATTATGCAATTCAAACTGTGGAAAATTGACTATTTTAAGGATGACCACCCTTCATGTAGAATAGAAAACATGAAGTTGAAAAATGGACCAGCAAGCGGAACACCTACCTTTAATTGATAAGTTACTACTTCTGCAATTGTTTTCATAATCATAAATGTTATTGTTTTAAAAAACATTTGAAATATTGTAGTGAAGATTTATATAAGGGAAAACACTTCCTGGACGTATTATCATTTATTTATTTTTGTGTGTATACTATACCACAACCTGACACATAAAAGAATGAAAATTAATATTCTTTCTGTATGTCATGTTATTCATCCTGTACCATATTTTTCAATGGAGGGAGTATATGGAAGGGAATGACAAGTGCCCACGCACCAGGGCTCAAATTAATCGCCTTGATGCCCTCAATTTCTGGCTGTTTTCATTCCATTCAAAGTACATAATTGCCTTGGAGAAAGTTGGTGCCCCTTTCAAATTGCCTTAACTTGCATGCCCTCTTCATTTCTTATTTTGAGACCTGCCACGCACCCTACACACACAAATCATAAGGCATCTTATAGTTTTAGCTTTCCTTTTCTTAATACACTTCCACAATTCACTTGATTGATTCAAATTTAAACATACTTCCATCCATTATGGCTAACAAACATTTTTTCTTTTTAGGCTTTAATACAATATGCATGACATGCAAGCCAGGCATGCATAGCCATAACCCTGACACAATACAAACAAGAGAGGCCTCTACGCTTCTAAAGGATTCCATTATGCTCCAGCTCAAGCCATTATGCAAATGGCTGGGCCCACACAATACAAATGAGTGAATGCATTCATGAGCCAAGCCTGTTAAAATACAAGATGTGAATAAAATCAAACTGGCTGCATTATTTTGTCCCACTACATGTAGCTTTGCCTTGTTTGAGGTATATATCCAGGTTTGCAGATGTATTCACCTACAATTCTCTGTTGTAAATGTGGGATTGTGTGTGTGTGACGTTGTCCAATACAAATTGATTCGACTTCGAGTTTACTATTTCAAGTTTGAAAAAAAAAGGTCACAATGACGACTTTTTATATCAATTATTTAATTTTCTTTTTCTTTATTTTGAAACAAGTGGTTGCAACCAATATCAACCAGTCAACCCATCATTATATTGTGGACTCTGCATTTAATTATTTTGACAACTATTGACAACTATGATTGATTCATGATTTCAGACCCATACCCAAGTAATCTGAGAATCATGTTCTTTGAATCATCATCCATATCTGTTCATCAAGGTCAGAAAGTCACTGGAACGAAAGTAATTAAAAGTTATTTTTAACCCTAACCGCACTGAATCTCACTAAATCTCACTGCCAGAAACTATCTCCAGGCATGTGCTGCTGCATTGCCGCGATGACGTCACCTACCGCAGGCATATGTGGCCACGGAGTTTGTGGCCGCATAGCCGCTAGGGAGTTAGCTCAGTTGGTAGAGGGACAGACTTGGGTGCGAATGGTCCCGCGATCGAATCCCGGGGGGTGCTGGGTGATTTTTCGGGTCAAAAAAATAGCACTTTTTCCCCCCTCCCCCCGATACGCACAAAAAACTAGCTTTACTGGTTAGGGTTAATAAATGTCAATTTTTGATGTGCATTAACCCTAACCGCACTGAATCTCACTGCCAGAAACTATCTCCAGGCACGTGCTGCTGCATTGCCGCGATGACGTCACCTACCGCAGGCATATGTGGCCACGGAGTTTGTGGCCGCATAGCCGCTAGGGAGTTAGCTCAGTTGGTAGAGGGACAGACTTGGGTGCGAATGGTCCCGCGATCGAATCCCGGGGGGGGGGGGGGGGGGGGGGGTGCTGGGTGATTTTTCGGGTCAAAAAAATAGCACTTTTTCCCCCCTCCCCCCGATACGCACAAAAAACTAGCTTTACTGGTTAGGGTTAAAGAAAAAAACATAAATAAAAATCAATAAAATAAAATTATAAATAGGCCTATTTTACAATTCTCAATTTTGGACGCAAGCAGGAAATAGTTACTATAGTCTATTTATTTGGCCATCACGAGACAGTGAACCACATTCTACTTATTGCAGCACATAATGCTCGCCCTACTCGCAGCTCTGGCGTATACACACGAGCGTTGAAACGGTGGAAGATACATACGTGTGTGTAAAAGCTGCGTCTGTTAAGTTACGTCACTGTCCAGAGGAAGCCAAATAGAGTATAGTAACTCTGAACTTGGTATTTGGCTTTAGTTTCTACTTATTGGGTACCACTCCATTAAACTTTGACAACAAATATGCAAACGGGGAATATCCATTCATTTGTAATGCTTCGACAACTTTGGACAACTAAATACTCCTGTGATGTCATATCTATTGGCCAATCAATACATGTAGATTCTTCTTCAAGATGCATAATTCAACAGGATTTTATGCATGATTTTACTGGATTTGTTCTATGAAATCTTCAATTTATGTAAAAAACAATTTTTTATTATTTTTTTCTTCTTCCAATACCTGATAGGATTGTTCATATGTCCACCATTCCACAGTTTTATTTTCATTTTGGCTACCTTGGAGCATCACAGTATTTGACATTGAACAAAATCTGACTAAAATAAATAAATAAAACAAGATTATTTTTTAAATATCTGCCCCCAAGGTCAGAGAAAGAAATTAAGGTTGAGTCAAAAATTTAGATTTCCTCTTTAAACCAACATCTTTGGCAACAACTTTATTTATTTTATTTTATTTTTTTCTTCAACTCCAGTTGCCAGGTTATGTCCTAATTATGTCTAATTATGCTAAGTAAAGTTTGTGGTTCATTGAGATGGTTCATTGAGATTGAAACCTGACTTTTCCTATGAGCGCAGTGAACAGGCCGAACCTAACCAAAAGGGAACATACACACACACACACGGACGGACAATTACATTCACAATATCCCCCTCCGGCTTTTCAAGCTAGGGCGATAAAAAGGGACGAGGTGACTTCATTATTCTTTAAGATTTTTCTGAAAGACTAGTCCAGAAAGATATGACGTCGGAAGTATCAGGGCTTGAAAATGTAGGGCCAAATGTTCCCATTTTCACTCAATTTCTGTTGAATTCGAGTTTAAATTTTACTTTCAGTGGGAAAAATAGGAAACTAACAATCCAATTCCATTGGCCTTAACTGCAACTTTAACTGCATAAAATTGTCAACCCACCAATCAAAAAAGAAGTATTTCTGACTCGGCGGCACATTTAAAAAAAATTTAAAAAAATTGCGTCCCCGTATCACCATTTAATGCATTTCGCATTTTAACACTCTACGCGGGGGAAAAAGGAACGTTACTAAACACATCCTGTATTTGTCCCGTATCGATCACTACACATTTCCCCTGCACGGGCTAATTTAAATTGAAACTGTCATGCATGGGTAGTGTAGCACGATTGCAATGTGTGATCGATATCCCCAGCGGCAATCCAGGCCATGCAATGCCATACACAGCATTTTCTCTCCGCGTAGTGTGTTGAAAATGCGCATTTGAGAACATCACAGCTTTCCTTTAGATGGTGCTAAACAGCTAAATTGCAGATCTTTGTTGTTTGGTGGCAAACGATTCATCCAAATACCTATCTAGCCTGTTTGGTCAAAAAATAATTGACAGTCACTCTATAGGACATAAACAAAGTGTACGACTTTCTTTTGTTGAGCTCTTTATTATCACACAAGGAACACAATACCAGGTCAAAACTCGAAATGCTTTTTGGCTAGGAGGGCTTTTTTGAGAAAATTCTGCTAAAAAGTAGCACTTTTACCCTAACCTTACCAGAGGCCACAGCAAATAGATGCTGCGCCACATGCTTCACGATTCTATCTTGTGAGCTGTCAAATGGTCTTGAGAAGAAAAAGATTCAAGCTCTCCTGTTACTGTTAGCGCATTCAGTTAGTTGCTGCACAGGCGGCCCGGTTTCAATCCCTAGCGCGGGCGAACAGTGATCTTTTCCCCAAAGTTAGACCAGTTTTTCTCCACTGATAGTTTAATTGTCTAAGACATAATAAGGAAGTTAGGGTTAACACATTTAAACACTTTTCTCTTTTGTTCTGTTATTAACCCTAACCTTACCATACAGAGGCCATAAAAGGCCACAGCAAATAGCTACATGTACTGATGTGCCGCGTGCTTCACAATTCTATCTTGTGGCATGATCCGGCGAGCTGTCAAATAGTTTTCGAGCTCCCCCGTTTAAGCACAGTCAGTTAGTCGGCCACCTGCCAAGCGGGCGCCAGGCGGCCCGGATTTGATCAACGGCACAGGCGAAGTGATCTCTCCCCCAAAATTTGACCTGTTTTTCTCCCGATATCTAGTGATAGTTTAATTGTCAAAACCATGTCACCCCCTTTTATTTTGAGAGCTGTTAAGTACATTTTACTATAGGCCACATTTTTCTCTGAGGTCTATTTGGTGAAAACTGCCCTTTGCCCCCGTGTATTTTGAGCCCTGTATTGAGCCCTGTATTTAGCAGCATGGCTAATAAGCTTACAGCCTACAAATTCACTGCACTGGCGAACCTGACACGCAAGTAGAAAATTAACTTTCATTGATCCATTCATCTTCATCTTCAATTAAACTTTTTATTGATACAATGTACATCCATCATTCTACAATCCCATTGTAACGGATGATGTAGGCCGGCCTAGGCCTACCTTTAAATGACTGGACTATGCCTTCAGCCTGTTCCTCCACACCTCGTGTAAAGAATGCTTTCCCCCCAGCTAACTTATGTGCTCTTGTCATCAACTGCCGCAGTATCAAAAGTAAAACAGTTGAGCTCTGGAATATTCTGGACACAACCAAACCCGGCATTGTTATTCTCAGCGAGACATGGTTGAACCCAGCCCTCAAATTAAGAAATGAAAAGGGCATGGCAATTGCAGGCAATTTGAAAGGGGCACAAGGCAATTATGTACTACTACTTTTCAATGGAGTAAAAACAGCCAGAAGGTGGGGCACCCACGGCAGTTGCCTTTGGTGCCTTCGGTTAATTTGAGGGCTGGTTGAACCCCAACATCGCCACCAATGAAATATTTTCCCCAAAGCTGGACTACGAAGTGTATAGAAGAGACCGCTCCGACGGCTATGGTGGTGTGGCAATTGGCTTAGGTCCTGGCCTAGATGGGAAACTTCTGCATACTGGCAAGGATTGCGAGGCCATTTTTTTGAGATCGACCTCAAGTCCCACAACAAATCACGCTCTGGGAAATCGCTTATCATCGGTGTCTGTTACCGCCCCACGGACAACAATGCTGAGTACATGGACCGTTTGTGTTGCACCATCCACGAAGTTGCAACTAAAAACAAGAAAGCAATTCTTTGGATAGGTGGCGACTTTAATCTCCCGGACATAGACTGGAAGAGTCACTCAATTGTCGGTCACCATTACCCGCATGCCATCAGTAACAACATCATTGACACCATGGCTCAAACAGGGTTAGATCAGATTGTCACCTTTCCTACGAGATTGGAGAACACGCTTGACCTTTTCCTTACCAACCGCCCTTCGTGCGTCAACAAGTGTCAACCAATACCAGGCATAAGCGATCATGAAATTGTCCACATTGACACCGACATCAAGCCAAAACGTAGGAAACCAACAAAAAGGAAAATCTACCTTTGGGACGAAGCAGACATTGATGCTCTCCACGAAGAGGGCAACAAGATGATGGAAGATTTTATCTCCAAGTACGACATCACTTCATCCGTGACTGAGATGTGGAACACCATTGAATGCAGTCTCAAGCACATACTTGAATTTGTTCCTAGCAAATTTACAACCACTCGCTTCAATCAACCTTGGGTAACCCGCAAAGTCAAGCAGCTCAGTAGACAGAAACAACGTGCCTACAACAAATTTCGCTCATGCCGTAGTAATCACAAAACGCGTCTTTGGGCAAGATACAACACCGTCAAGAAGAAGATGCAAAAGGTGTGCAAACAGGCAAACAGTAACTGATCTGCAGTCAAACCCGAAGCGATTTTGGAATCACATTTCTAGCAAGCGCTGTGACAACAATGGAGTAGCACCCCTCCGGGGACCCAGAGGAGCCATCTACACAGGAAGCAAGGACAAAGCTAATATCTTGAATCAGCAATTCTGCTCAGTCTTCAACAAAGATGAAGATCCATCAACTCTTCCTGATCTTGGACCGAGTCCTTTCCCCAGCATCAACAGAATTGAAGTCTCAACAAATGGCGTGATCAAACTTCTGAAGAAGATCAACCCTCACAAAGCAACCGGCCCAGATAACATCCCAGCCCGCCTCATCAAAGAGCTAGCTGACAGCCTTGGTCCTATGTTATCCATAGTGTACCAAGCATCATTGGACAGCGGTAACCTGCCTGAAATCTGGAAATCGGCCACAGTTACACCAATCTTCAAGAAGGGGGACAGGAACAAACCCTCCAACTACAGGCCTATCTCATTGACTGTCATCTGCTCCAAATTTCTCGAGCATATCATCCACAGCTCCGTGATGCGTCACTTTGATTCCTGTAAGATCTTGACTGACTTCCAACATGGTTTCCGTAAGGCTCGTTCCTGTGAATCCCAACTGATCATCACTGTCGACGACATAGCTCATAACCTGGATGATGGCATACAGACGGACCTTATACTGCTCGACTTCTCCAAAGCATTCAACAAGGTCCCTCACCTTCGTCTCCTTCACAAACTCGAACACTACGGCATCCACGTGGTAGCCTCCTAACCTGGATTGGGAACTTCCTTCAAGGTCGAGTCCAGAAAGTTGTTCTAGATGGCGAATCTTCAGAGAAATCTCCTGTTTCATCTGGAGTGCCCCAGGGTACAGTACTAGGCCCACTTCTATTCCTGGCCTACATTAATGACCTGCCAGACTGCATTTCTGCCGACACCCATGTCAGACTATTTGCGGATGACAGCGTGGTATATCGTGTGATCAAGAACACAGACGACGCTATCAAACTCCAACAGGATCTAGACGCACTTCAGAAGGGAAAGACAGTGGCTCATGGAATTCCATCCTGAGAAATGCCAAGTACTCAACATCACCAAGCGTCGGAATCCAGTGAAATTCGCCTATTCTATCCATGGCCACCCACTTGAAGTAGTTTCGTCAGCCAAATACCTGGGAGTTGAACTAACCAACAACCTATGCTGGGACAAACACATAGATAACATCACCAAGAAAGGTAAGAGAGCCATTGGCTTCCTCCGTCGCAACCTTGGCACCTGCCCACGTGAAGTCAAAACCCGATGTTACAACACATTCGTGCGTCCAATCACAGAGTATGCCAGTTGTGTATGGTCTCCATCTACCAAGAAAGGCATCGCCAAAGTTGAAACCACCCAGCGTAGTGCAGCATGGTTTGTCATGAACAATTACTCACGTGAAAATACTAGCGTCACCAACATGCTCAATGACCTAGGATGGAACTCTCTCCAACATCGAAGAGCAGTCGCAAAAGTTACCATGATATACCGTATTACCAACAAGCTCATAGACATCCCTGATGATCAACTCGCCCCAGTCAACAGAATGACAAGAGGCCACAACAAGAAATTCACCATTCCTACCACCCGCACCAACTTGATGAAAGGCTCGTATTTTCCTGACACCATCCGTCTGTGGAATCTACTACCCCAGCAAGTCGTGGACTCTCCATCACTAGACGTCTTCAAGACCCGGGTTTGCGACGTCCAGTCTTTCACCTAGTCATCGCCCCACAACAATATTTTTTAACTTGTATACTATTTTTATACCTGTGGAGTTTTATGTCTACTCCAAACCTGAATGCACCTCAACACATGTGCGAGTATACTCTTTTACAGAGGTTTCTGCACAGTATAGGAAGATGAGATGATGATGATGAAGTCAAAATGACATTTAACAATTTTGCTTGACATGAACCACAGCCCGCTGTCTGTCAGTAATATTTGTCAGCAAAAACAGAGGAAAAACAATAAAAATCCACCAACCTACCCAACTTCAAGATTTTGGCACTTGAGGGCAACGCAACAACAACAAAATTGTATGTGGGGATTATGTGGTCATCCATGCACACCCAGCAAATAGGGACAACAAAAGAAACACTTATAAACTTCTTAAGTGGGACTGGGGAGATCAATAACTTAGTTCTATTCATCAACTTGCTTAAATGTAGACCATGCAATTAGTCTTGGTCCAAGAGATGGTTAGGCTAAAATTGGTTCCCTTTCTTTCGAAGTCTCAGCGGGGCTAGGATTTCAATTGACAAGTGCATAATGTATACATGTATCATCTCAGATGTGGGTCAAGGTCAATTTGGGTCTGTAAGGACTAGGCATAGCCCAAAGAAGATTTTAAAGACACCCCACAATGCATTGCGTTTTTGCAAAATGCCCTAATTAATTCTGGTCTCCAATTGTCTCGGTTCCCACAGACATACCGGTATGCACACAATCAATGTCAATCTTAGCTTCATAGCGCGTTCATCGTTGGCCAAATAATATTTCGGCGGCATAAATAGAAATTCATTAAACATGGTACTAAATTGTAGCTTTGATCTTGCGATTAAAATCGTAAAATATCAAGCGAGTATGGATAGATTTTCCACAATCGGAGAACAATCGTAGGCCTAAAACCTTTTACTAATATTAAATGATTAAAAAATCTCTATCATTTTAACCATGTTCTTAATTATTGTCTTGGGTTAAATTTGACACCAAACTCAATTTCTAAATCATAATAGTCATTAATAATTGAGATCTCATCGTTTAAAGCGACGCGCATCGATCAAGATAAGGAGCAAAAATGGTGTATCAATTTGACTATTATTTAGAGGTGTGCTACCTCCAACATCCACATGGTAGAAATGTTTTTGCTTCAAAATTGCCTCCGCTTTTCAGGGTCAGAAGTTCGTCAAAGGTTGAAATTCTCGTAGAGGATTTTGCGAGAATCTATGGATTCTCTTCAAAAAGTGTGTTAAGACAGATTATCTACGATAATCAACTTGGATTCTCGCAACTTTACTGGCGGTAATCTTTGCGAGAATGGACTCCTCGAATTTTTGACCCCCATTTAACACGTACTGTACAAGTTTTATCCACGGTTTATTTATCCTCTGATGATACAGTTTAATTTGTTTCATGTTTAGATGATTAACATTTTAGCCCGTTCTTTGATTTTAGAAACACATTTTTTTTATAAATAGGCCTATTGACACTTTCTCCATTTACAATTTACATCAATGTGATCTTGATATTCAAAAACAAAATCAACAACAACAACAAAACTTGAATACAAAAACAACTTAAATTCTTGATGCAGCTCCTGAGCTAAAATGGATGCGCACGAGGACGAGAAACTACTATATTTTTTTATTTGGCTATAGGTTCTAGTTTTGATGTACATCAATGAATAAATTAGTTATCACTAATATCAGTGTCCCTTTTTCTTATTTCTAAAACTTGAGGAGCTTGACAAATGCATCGTGTGAAAAAGCTTTAGTCGCCTGGTGTTCGCGCAATGCATTGTGGGGAGACCTTGAATCTTCTTTGGGCATAGCCTAAACAAACTTTAGCTTCACATTATGCTCAATAAAAAACTCTCACTAAGGCGACGACGAAAAAAGAAACCGGTCTAGGTTGTACGGGCCCGTCCTACCCATTTTTATTAGAAATCGGTGAAAGAAGTGTATATTATAATATAATATAATTTATATGCAAATGAATACCGACCCAAATTGTTTTTACTTGTCAAAAACCGGCAACATTTTTACAGATTTTTTATTTTATTTTTATGGTCATTTCCAAGAGAAAAATAAAAAGCCCAAACGACCCCGACCTTGAACCCAGTCTGCGAGGTCCGTTTGCCCGGACAACTTCAACAGGGTTTCTTCTTTTTTTGTCGCCTAAAATTAAAATAATGTTGACGTGCCCAACAAGTAAAATTGCAGAGCTGAGACTGAGTGATGATAGTGGATTAAAATGGGCAATATCGTAATTCGTATTCTGTGCCCGCACATGCGCAATGTGTATGCATTGACGCATATGGAATAAGCTGTGAAATATATCGGTTTATTCTGAGACTGTTAACGGGGCAGTATAATAAAGCATGACATTGCCTTTTAAAAATGTTTATCTCTCAGTCTCAATCAAAATTATATTAATGATTAGGCCTAGTAAAAAAATAAACATGTTTCCCGTCCCCGCCCGCCTCCTTTTTGGCCGCCGCCGCCTCCTATTTTTTACTATTTACTATTTCCAAAAATTCTGTAAAAAAAATATTAAAAAAACTTCTTTTTTTTAATTTTTTTTTTTTAATTTTAATTTTTTAGTGATTGATCCTTTGCCCATAGGAATGGCAGGTGTAATAGAAATGCTGTATCATTTCATAGCATGTTCATGCCATGCATGACACGGAATTATGGACATGGCTTCTCAAATAGTACCATGGGGACCAATACATGTATGTAGGCCTACATCCTTTCGATCAATGATGTTTTGTTCCTCATTCAACCTGAAAAATGAAGAAAACATAAAGAAACAATGTGTACTTGGCTCTATGTATTAGGTAAACCTTTTCATATTTGTATTCCTCTGGCAATTAGAGTGGAAATTCCTGTTTAGGGGTGTCTGCAACACAGTCAGTTGGTCACTTTCGACTTGGCGGCCATCTTGAAAAAAATATCAAAAAATGGGAAAATAGTAAATAGTAAGACCCTCCCTCCTCCTTTTTTTAAAAAGTCCGGACGGGAAACATGTAATTTTTTTTACTATGCCTTAATCATTTACTAGCTTTCCCTTTTTTAATTGATACTTTGATTATTTGAAACAATTAAAACAAACATAAATAAAATAAACACTGAGTAATACATGTAATGTTTATATAATATTGGATGGCTTTGAGGGTGATACAAGAAAATATTTTTTTATAGCGAGTGCAATATTTTCTTGTATCAGTTCACCAAAAAATAAGACATTCAATATTATTATTATTATCTATAAGGCCAAATAAAAAAATATAGTAGTTTCTCGTCCCCGCGCGCATCCGTTTTGGCTGCCGCATCCCAAAAAGTTTTTTTTTTTTAATTTTTTTTTTTTTTTAATTTTTTTTTTTAATTTTTTTTTTTTTAATTTTTTTTAATTTTTTTTTTTTAATTTAAATTTCAAGATCACACTGATGTTGTTAATGGAGAACGTGTCAATATTTTAAAAAACCTGTGTTACAATCAAAAAACAACACAACAGGCGAAATGTACTCATTTTAAGGTTATAAAGCTAGTCTTAGAAAAGTGGCGGCCATTTTGAAGCAAAAACATTTCCACCATGTTGGAAAAAGCGAAACCAGTTTTGGAAAAAGGGGCATCCGCCATCTTGGATCCGCCATTTTGGAAAAAAAAAAAAAAAAAAAAACTGCCCTCATCCTCCATTTTTCAAAAAGTTGGGACGAGAAACTAGTTTTTTTACCTGTAACCAAGTTAAAAAGTTAGCCCGAACTGACCTTCTCTGCGTATGTACTCACACGCATATCTTCTGCGCCGCGCCAAAAATATTGGACGGCAATATTTTTTGAATATTGGACGCACATCCGGGAACTTGGTGGACAATATTCAATACGCACTTTTATTGTATCGTTTGGAAGGCCCATATAAATAATAATATATTATAATGCAGCGACAAGCATTGCAGGCTACAGCATTGCTCCATCACACACCGTCCATCCAACCAAAGTCTGTATGTGTGGGGGGGGGGGGTGTATATTTAGTATTTACTTTATATTTTCAAACCTGTAATTTTTGAGTGATGACAACCCTCAAACTTTGTTTTTTCACAATCAAACATGATCAATGTCAGAAAATTGCTCGTTAATTATTAAGAAGGGATATGGAATGTCGTTGGTTAATTACCTGCATTTCTCCCGGGGACTTATCCATGTTATTATTTTTTTCAAATAAACACTTGACTAGCTGGCCAGTTTACAGGTAGCGGTCATTGTTTGGCCAGGCATAGCCGATCAGATAGGGTCCCCAACCCTGCAGCCCACGCCTTCGCGCAATTCGCCAAAGCTGCACAAACCAAAAATCATATCCCCCGTTTTTCCGCTAGATTTTGACGACTTTCTCAGAAGTTTTCAATCATTAAAATAGTTTACTTATCTCAATTAAGCCCGGTAGATATCAAAACTATATATCTAGCCGATAAAATGAATATAAATTATGCTAAAATTAAAAATATGAATATGTAAAATTAACCATACCTTGCTTTTCTTCCAAATCCTTTGCAGCACCATCGGCCATTTTGAATATTAAAATTTTTGCAAACGCAACTGGGGTTTTATCACCCTCCGAAGATTACCGAGAATTAATTAGAAGATCTATTTTGGCTCATTTCGTTCACTTACCTTCAAAATATCTTTCAACTGAACTCTGTCTTTACACTATTAGTATAACCTACACAATAGGTTAGTGCATAATGCGATATTTTGTCTCTGAAAATAGGCAAGCCAGTTGATTTTCCGAACACTTCCGATAATTAATAATGAAGATGAATAATAAACATATTTCAACGCAATAGAGGGCGTTACTACATTATTTTGACGCTCCCAGACGGGGTGAGATATGGGGTTGTTGAATACTTGATTGATATTTTGGAAGTTACTTGGTACTTGGCCTGGAAGGTTGGTCCTCCAAAACACTCGTCTGAGTTTTAACTGGAGGTGCGGGATACTATAGGGTGGACTAATTTGTAGATCGGGGATGTCAGGGCAGTTTTGAATTGGGCAGGGTCAGTGTTGATGACAGTCTCTGGTTGAAGCTGGTTCCAGTCACGCACTGTCATGTTCTCATGAAGTAGGAGTTTGCGAATGTGTCTGTCCTAGGGTGGGTTTGTTGGAATTGGTTGTTATGTTGGTGAAATCAAAATGGTTATCAAATGAAAGGCACTAAATGTCATTGAAGATGAATTTCACTTCATAATGAAATGTCCGCTCTATAATGATATGCGTACTAAAATGACATCTGAAATCGATGAAATATTTGATTTTGATAACTTAGATGACAATGACATCTTCTTGACTATAATGAGGGTTAGCGAATTCGATTGCATTCGTCCAGTTATTAACTTTGTAAACTCTGCATTCAGGAGCTTAAATTGTATATATAATTTTCATTTCTCTTATGTGGACTCTGCATTGAATGTATTTAAAAATACTCTGTTGTGCATTCTGGAAAAAATTGCCCCTGTGAAAGAGATTCGCATCAAGAATAAAACTGAACCTTGGATGAATAACGCCATTTTAGATAGCATTCGAACAAGGGACAGGTTACTATACCAATTAAAGACAGTGACACATTCTGAAATAAATACTTAGTTCTGTAAAATTAAGTTTTATACGAATGTTGCTGGCAACTTGGTAAAAAATCTTCCGCCTTCGCAAAGGGCTTTTCAATACCGATTCCGATGTTTTTTTTAATTATTATAAAGAAAAAAAGGGGACTGAGTCCATACGTTTTAACCTCTTGCCCATCACTTCCGAATTTGTTTTCAAAGAACTCTGTGCGTTAAACCCAACTTAAAGTACTGGTCTTGATGGTATTATTCCGGCTATATTTTAAGAGACGGTGCTATAGCTATAAAAGATCACTTGGCTCACATCATTAATTTATCTATAAGTTCTAGTTCCCCGTTCCACAAGATTTTAAAACTACTCGTGTGAAGTCACTTTTTAAGAAAAAGGAAAGGTCAGAAGTTAGTAATTACAGACCTGTGAGTATACTCAGTGTCGCTTCAAAGATTCTTGAAAGGGCTGTCTATATCCAGCTTGAGAGCTATCTTAGAGAGACTATAACATCCTTATAGCTTTCAATCTGGATTTAGAGGATCCTTCTAAACAGACACATGTTTATCTCATTTTACTGGTATCATTTTAATTGATCTCCAAAAGGCTTTCGACACTGTTGACCATGTCATTCTGTTAAACAAATTAGAGACCATGGGTGTGTCCTCAGTTGAGTGGTTTAGATCGTATAAGCGGTAGGAGGCAAATTTATTGTCAACGTTAACCAGGTGACTGGGAATCATGCACCTGCGGGGTTCCGCAAGGCAGCATCCTTGGTCCTCTCCTATTTCTCTGCTATGTGAATGACATGCCCATCAGTGTCGAATGTTAAGTGCATTTAATTTATATGTTGATGACAGTGGCTTGCTGGTCTCTGGCAAAGATCCCACACTTATTGCGGATAAATTAAGTCAAGAGTTAGAATGATGCAGGCATGGCAATGGCTGATTGATAACAAGCTCTCCCTTCATCTTGGTAAGACAGAGGCTATTTTATTTGGTACCAAGAGGAAGCTAAATTCTATTGAAGATTTCTCTGTCATTTGTAATGGTAATATTATTAACACCTCTTCATCTGTCAAGTATTTAGGGGTCACCCTTGACAACTTACTCTTTCAGGGGATTCGATTGCCTTAAATGTCATCAACTTAAAGGCCAGCGGGAGACTCAAATTCATACAGGTACTCTGATTGTTTAAATTTAAAACCCCGCAAGACACTGTGTTCAGCGTTGATTATGTGTTACTTTGATTATGCATGCTCCTCCTGGTATTCAGCTATTTCTCAAAAATTCAAAAACCGTTTTCAAACCATGCAGAACAAAATTGTCCGTTTTATTTTGGGTGTGGGACGGTACCGATCCATATTGGTCAAAAAGAGTTGGATATGGTAGGGATGTTATCAAGCCGGGACACGGTTATGCAACTTAAGATTTTTGGCATGATTTGTCTCCTGATTATATGAAATTGTATTTTACTGTCATCTTTGCATAAATATACATTAGTACCAGGGGTTTAGCCGGAACAACAGAAGGGTCAAGCTAGATTTACTTTTTATAGTACTGCCGCCCACCCCGGTTCATTTTTTTTGGGGGGGGGGGGGGGGGGGGATGGGGTGTGTTATCCCGCACCCCGGGATTTACACATAAACGACCGACCCCCCTCAAACCCCACCTCCCCCTTTAAGTTAGACGTCGATTTTAACGATCTAGATATACGGTATATACACTGTTTTTCTTTTGATTAATGAAAACGTTTTCTCTATTCGATGCGTGAATGATCCAAGTTCTACAATTGGTGAATTCTCTGATAGAATGTGATTCCCTTCATTTTTTCAACACCCGAATTATAATAACGACCAATGGTTTATATTCATGTGCAGTGGCGCGGGCGTGTCCGATGGGGGAGAGGGGAGGGAGGCGTGGGTGGGTGGGGGGTGGGGGGGGGGGGGGGCACGGCCCCACCACTGACTATAATTTTAAAGCCCATGTGCCTCAATTATGGCCAAATTCATAACAAATTGCATGCTACGCGCGCTTGTTTTCAACGAACAGATAATCGGTAAAAATGGTGTGAAGTAAGTATTCGGTAACGCCACTGAGCGGAGACAAGTTTTCTACGGAGATTATGTGTCATGAGTATAATGTCTTCCCAAAATGCAATATTCTTTGGTACAAGCTTGTTAAGAACAAAATGTAGCTCAATCGTGCAATAAATAGGTGTAAAGTCGAAAATTTTGCGCGCTGTGCGCGCATTTCTTGACTCACACTAATCTTGTCGGTTCAGTTTCATTTCTCGCCCCCAATATGAGCTACGCCCAGCTACGTCACTGCAATGTGCTGGTATTATGCAGTAGTGGGAGGTTTATATTTGCAACATATAAACAGTGGGAGGTTTATATTTGCAACATATAAACAGCTACATGGGGGTATGAATGTGTGGTTAAAAAAAACCCACCAAAAAGACAAATTTCAATTGCCTAATTTGCATTTTAAAAATATGAATATTTAATTCGATATAATTAGCTAATTTGCATAATTAGGCCCTCTTTGTTGTTCTTTTTTCATCAAATGAAACAACCTTTACAAACTATTCATATACCAAACTACATACGGTTTTCGTTTGATGAGATATGCGCATATTAATTAGGCTGGAATTAGGTTTTTTTCTTGAGATTTTCTCATCTGCGGATTGGGCAAAATACCAGAACCACAATTTTTTAATAAT
Source organism: Ophiura sarsii (assembly GCA_035610835.1). Classification (NCBI taxonomy): domain Eukaryota; kingdom Metazoa; phylum Echinodermata; class Ophiuroidea; order Amphilepidida; family Ophiuridae; genus Ophiura; species Ophiura sarsii. The sequence continues at coordinate 58,925,248 of CM069449.1, forward strand.
TTACTGTGGCAGAGCTGAACAAATATTTCTATGATGTTTTTTCTGTGAATTTGACATAAAGAATAGTTGTGTAACTTCCAATATTTAATGTCTTATTTGCATGTAATATAAATGGCGAAAAAACCCCATGAAAACACTCCGAAAATTCGCACTTTTCAGTTTTTTCACAATTAGGGCAGAATTTGAGCCGATTTCCGGATATCTGAAAATTAGCATACAATCAGAATGCATTTACCAATTTCAATTCTGTTTTTTGTTTTTCAAAGCTCATGACAAGATCTATCATATGAAACCATCAACTATCATGTGTGTTGTGTAGTTATTTTTGGGGTGCTATACCTATGATATGGAATAAATCTCAAGGCAGCCATTGTTTTGCTGTTGATTTACATTGTAAAAAATGATAGCTATTTTTTCATCCCCTATTCGGGACTCAAAACTCAACTTATTTTTTGTCACCACCAAGTTTTCTAACCTCGCCCCGACTCACAAGGTATTTCTATGAACGCTCCCCCAGGGATAAAGGGATAAGAAACTCCCAAGACAAAACCCCGATTCTCTTGACCTTAATAGTTTGTCGCAACTGGTATAGGTGGCGCGCTATCATTTCCAAATAGTTGGGGGGCTAAGGGATTATTTGGTTCACATTCTTCTAAAAGCACCAAATTGGACCCATATGTTGCTCATATACCATACTCTTTTGATTTTTGATGGATGCCAAAATTGGAGCCTTCTGGGAGGGACGGCCATATTGGCCAATTCCAATATGGCCGCCATACTGGGGGATCAAAAATTCACATTGCTTTAATTAAGGGTGCACACAACTATTAGAGTCACCGTCAAAGCTTCCGGCCATCGCCATCACCCAGCTAGTCCCTAAATAACGGAAAGAATGATTCATATTGACATTATTTGGCATCAAAGATGATTGAATTTGGTCTCTATTTGTTCACTGAATTATACCCGATATATTCTGAATGAAAAGAGGATACATCTAACGTTTTATTTAAAAATATTGGCGGAAGGATACACATTGAACACAACGCGCTACAAGGTGTGATTTCTTGTTCAAAATGACTACGCTGTATAAAGAGGGAAATATTGAAAAATCTGAAAGGGCAACCCGACCTGAATTTTTGACCCAAGTTAGATCTATGTGTGTTAATTACTATTCCAACATTTTATAAACATGATAAACGTAGTTGCAAGGTAATTCAAGATATCGCCGTTTACCTAAGGCACATTTCCCATAGAAACACACGGTAGCGCGTAATAGTTGTGTCTAAGCATACCAAATTGTTTGTCTGATGTGTGGTTACTGAGATATTGAACAAAACGTGGGGGTCAAAATTTGAACATCCTCCGATTTTGTCAAATTGTTTGTCAGATCACAATGGTTCAAGAAATGGTAATTGTTACCACCTGGAGTCGTTTTTGTGCCTTATACAGGGTCGAAAAGTCACTATCATACGCCTATATACGCCCAAAAGCGAAGGTCAACGACCTTTTCACATTTTGCTCAATATCTCAGTAACCACACATCGGAAGTGGTCCTGGTGCTCAGACCAAGGAGTTATCATAGTTAATATAATAACTCCTTGCTCAGACAAAAAGAAATTCAGTTAAATTGAAGCAATTTTAATTTTTGATTCCCCAGTATGGCGGCCATATTGGAATTGGCCAATATGGCAGTCCCAGAAGGCTCCAATGTTGGCATCCATCAAAAATCAAAAGAGTATGGTATGAGCAACATATGGGCCAAATTTGGTGCTTTTAGACGAATGTGAACTAAACCCTAACAGCCCCAACTATGATTGCTTAATCGCTTGTCGCAACTGTTATAGAGTGCGCTATGTTATGGGCCAAATCTAAACAATGCACAGATTATGAGATTCAATCGCCTGGCTCCCCCCCCTTTGGTGCATTTGGTGTCATATATGGGATCCAGGTACCGTGCAAAGGACGGGTTTCCATTCAAAAACAAAATCTACTTCCGGGATCAACAATGTCTCAACCAGCTCTCGACGTGAGGCTAAAAAAAGTTAACAAAATATACAATGAAGGGGTAAGTTTCGGAGTTTCTGGTATATATTAAGACCAAGTATAAGCTTGTTAATTAATTAGAACTGTTAAGGTAATCACTGCAAGTGCAGACGTTGTGGAACGTGTCGTATGCAAATATTTGGAACCACGAATCGAATTCGTTAACCCTGTTGTTGTCATCATGTCATAAAGTTGCAGAATTTTGATCTATAAATAATATGTACACACCACACTCTTTAAGTCTTATATTATAGTCAAATATAAGCTTAAGGTCATGAAATCTTTATACTGTACTACACTACTGTCTAATCTTCGACTTAAGATATAAAACTTTTATAAAATAGGCATGGCGGAAACAGCGGCTATAACTAATTTATCGACCCGTATCCGTAACGGAAAAAAATGTTTTGTCGAATCTGCAAATTTCACTAAACTAGTCTATAGTCGTCGTCAGAATACTTCAGTACTTTTAAGTTAATGAGCGTGTTGGCGGGGACATTCATGGCCCATGACAGCGGATTACAGATCATATCGCATCGCTACAAATTGCTCAAGTCAAGGTAACGCTGTTCTACAACGCACTTCCTTGTTTACGCTTGTACGCAGTTGTCACAGAAATAAGTGCCGAAGTATTCTGACGACGACTATACTACTACTATTGAGTATTTTTACCATGTTAATATATTATATTATAACTAGTGAATGGACGCACGTCACATGAGGTCGACCTCACGTAAAGTACACAAATTCAACCTCACCCCAACGCCCCCCCCCCCCCAAAAAGAAACCCGGTGCCATGGACATCCATGGTGCACAATACTTAAGCTCCACCTCAAGGCTAAGATTGGTTACCCGCATTTTGTGAGTTTTCATTCAAGCATGCTTGAAGTCCGCCCGCGTATGTTGGACTCTGGCTAGGAGAATATGTGTCATAGGTCCATGATCGTGCAGAACACTAGTTTTTGTTGTTGAAACAGTTCTTGGAAGGAATTAATTATCAACATGATTGAATCTACAAATTTGTTCATTGTAACGACGATAGTAAGACAGACATGCATTTTTAAGTAATTAAAATTAGTTTACTTGGAACTTGTTGACCGAACGCGATTGACCTATTGAGTGAATAGGCTGATAAGCCCGGGGGGGGGGGGGGGTCAGTGAACATACCAAGCGGGTACACATGCGCGTCCAAGCACCTCTGAAATGGACCCTAAATGGCGTAAACCAGAACACTATTTTGATACCCCTAAATAAGAGGAGAAATCGTAGTCGGCAAATAATGCACCACGATTTAAAAACATGGCAATAAAATAAAAATGACATGTGTATCAAGTTGTACAGGTTCCCTTACAAACATGCAGTTTTGAGCTTTGGATTTGACAAGCTAAATGCTGATCATTAGTGAATTCATCAGTATCATTGGGGAGGACTGTGTTTCTTCTCTCAAGATTTGGTTTTCTTTTCACTAATGATCACTGTTTTGAACCAATTTGAACCAATATCAAACAACCTATTCCTGGATTTGATGAAAAAAAGTTACACGAATCCAGCCAACTATTTTGTATGCCGACAAACCTTTTCAATCAATAGTATCATGACCTCGATCTATTCATTCATTAAAGCGATTACGGCTAATACGCTTATGATTGTAAGTTTGAATGCGCACAGCATGGATACACCTGATATTTAAAGTTCGCGCGGTCATTCATTTGTTCAGCAAGGCATGACGATGGGCAAGAGCTAACATTGTAAGAGTGTGTGTAGAAACATAGACTCTATAGGGTCTATAGCAGAGATCACATGACTTATGAGAAGATACTTTGTTGTACTCACGAAGAACTGATACGTCTGAAGAACGCACTTGATTATGCATTATGGGATATAATAAGTTTGTCACAGTTTGACATAGTGCATTGTTTGCCAACTACGATTTCTCCTCTTCCCCTAAATGGCGTAACACATACAAACCCTACCCTAAATGGCGTTACCAAGTTAGTACACTCAATAATGCACCCCTAAATGGCGTAATATAGTAATGCTCAAAATAATCTTAATTCATAATCATGTGATATTCATACAGATATGCATGATGTAGAATGCATGCAAAAAGGAGGGAAATATTGAAGATTTTTTTCATCATTTTGCATGTTTATTGAAAAGTCACACATATAACAATTATCCCAGCAATTAGTACCCCTAAACGTCGATACCTCGATGCTGTAATGGATACCCTAAAGTGCGATATCCCCTAAAAGTACCCCTTTTTCAGAAAGACGTCGACGACGTCGTGTGGTGAAATCTGGACCCTTTTCGACGCTTTTTTTGGACGCGGATGCGTACCCGCTTGGTATGTTCACTGACCCCCCCGGGCTGATAAGGCCCTACTAAATTCCTGTTCTTGTGACACACATACATAAATCCAGACTCATACTCAAAGGTAGATGTTCCGATTTTGGCCGTCAAATTTCAGTATGATGATGAGAAAAATACGAGCTTTCATATGATATGAAAATCTCCGTATGTTTGAAATAATTCTGTGTTACGAAAATGTGATCGGGTCATCTACCTTTAAGTAATTAAAATTGCTTTACTTGGAACTTGTTGACCGAACGCGATAGACCTATTGAGTGAATAGGCTGATAAGGCCCTACTAAATTCCTGTTCTTGTGACACACATACATAAATCCAGACCCATACTTAATTATCAATTCTTCATTTGTAACCATTTGTTTACATGTGCAATATCCTAAAAACAATCACCTACTTGTAGGTTTTATAATAAGTTTGATGTTTCCTTTAATTTTGTCTCTAACAAAGATGGTTTTCTGCAGGACAAAAGGTCTGACAGTGTTTTCACTCTATTTTTTTTCCCAAGGGTATTTCACTCTTGGTAAAAAAATCTCAAGGGTAAAAATGAAAAGTGAAGGGTGAAAAAACTTCTGTGAAAAATGTAAGCGCGATTTTCTTTTAGTAATGTTTTTGTTAATATTGCCTTACAAAAAATCCACCGTCCCTTGACCGTCAAACTTGTTTGAAAATCAGTCACTATTTTCGTAAAAATGACTGGAATAAAGTGTAACTGATATCATGATCATGTACTTTCAGGAAATGTTGTCAGGGGTCGTGGTGGTATCAAGTAAATCTGATGTGGTCCACCAAGGCATCACTCTCACAGTAGATGGAGCAGTCAATTTACAGCTCAGCTCAAAGAGTGTAGGACTTTTTGAAGCCTTCTATAACTCACTTAAGGTAGGGGTACAATGTACAGAAACATAACTGGAGTGTTGTTGCCCACAAGACACAAACAAAATTTCCTGGGAAGCAAACAAAATTTCCCAGACAGAAAGCTAGATTTCCCTCCATTTCTTATATTTCTTTATTTGGGAAAAGCAAGATTTCCTTCCAAATACCGTTCCTGTGAATAAGATTCTCCATTTCCCAGGCCTGGTTGACCATTTATCAATCCAGAAAAAACCAGTTTTTGTTAGATGCATTTATACGTCAACGCAAGTCAGAGGCGTAGCGTCATATGGGCACAGGGAAGGAGGAGGGGGAACATGTCCCCCCTCCCCCGATTAGAGAATAATGACTGCGTAACAACTGTTTGTGAATTTGTTTGAAATCAGTGGATGTTGTTCTGGTTTGACTGCGCCCCTTCGGGACAATTCTGAATGACCAAAACAACAACCGAGGATTTCAAAACAAATTCACGAAAACAGTTGTTAAGCAGTCATTATTCTCATTCATTACTGAAAAAGATGCATATTTATCCAAATCGTTGATTAGTACCAATATAATCGCGCTAATAATTAATTAGTTTACTGTTTTGTCCACCCCTTCTTAGTTATTGAAACAGTCCAAATTGGGTCATCCCCTCATTAACATTCTTATCATTCAACCAATCAGAAATAAGCTTTAAATCATATTTCCTTATATAGCTCATTGAAATATTCAGTTTAGGGGCATGAGGCTTTAATTTGATTGGTCGGTCAATGAGCAACACAATCGAACACTTTGGCGCAGTACTTTTGGGCAATTATTAGTAACCTGCGCTCAGCGTGTGCGTTCTCATCTAACGATTAATCTTATTGGAACGCACTTGGTACCCAGCTATCGCGATTATTCATGAAGTAATGAATGATTTTCAACTACTCAATTATGAATTTAAAAAAGTATCCACAAAATTATAGTGTTTTACAATATGTGTCCATTCACCACAAATGGTCTGTAAAGTCAGCCTGAACATTTTATTCTTCTGAAAATAAGCTTTACAATGTTGTATTACATGTGTATATTGCTTGTACATAGGAACTGCAAAATCAATAAATCCATTGAAAATTCCTTTGTATCCTATTGTTTATTGAAATGTTCTCAGAACTTGCTCTGCCGACTTTACGACCCCTTTGTGCTGGATGGTCACATACTTTTGTATGCTCTTTGAAACATGCTTCATTGGTTTGTTGAATATTTGAAGAAGAAAAAATTCATTCCTGTACAACTTTTGATTCACACTGTACAGTATATTTATATCTGCAGCCAATTCAACTGCTCAATTATGTAGTAACCGTGGCTAAACCTGGCAAGATACCGTCAGGCAAAACCGAGATTCCGTTTGAGTTACCACTGAAACCCAAAGTCAACAAGTCACTGTATGAAACGTACCATGGAGTGTTTGTCAATGTTCAGGTAGGTCAAATTGTTTTTTACATTTTCATTTGAGTTGAGGAGGAAACCGACCACATTTTCATTTAAAGGTATGTTATGTGATCTTTTCCATGTGACACCCTCAATCCTCAAAAAAAAATTGGACGCAGATTTTCTTTTCTGATCATAAATCATAAATATAAAAAGATATAAGTTACAGAGCGATACGATTCCTAATAACCTTAAAATCATGGTTTAAAGAGTGAATTTAAGGTAACATTTAAAGAATAGATTGTACAGCTCGGTACAATCTATTTATCAAACCATGATTTTGAAGTAATTAGGAATCGTATCGATCTGTAACTTAAATAGAAGATCTTAATGATTTATGATCAAAAATGAAAATCTGCTTTCATAGTAAAAATCAATGATAGAGGGCGCTACTCGGAAAAGATCACATAATATGCCTTTAAGTTGAGGAAACCCGACTTCATTTGAGTTGAGGAAACCTGAACCATCTCTATTCATTTGCTTGAAGTTTAAATTGCAATAAAGTGACAAAAAAGCGCCCACCCTGTCCTACAGGCAAATAGATCTCTTAGATAGGGCAGGTCAGTCGGGCAGTGTTTTTTAAAATGTTAACATGACCATTTAGGTACATTTTCAACAAGTTTCAATATTCTAAATAAAAAATTTAAAAATCCAAAATGTTAATATTATAATTTCATTTACATTCTCAAATTTGGGTCGGTCAGGGCCGTAGAGCAGGATTTATTTGTTGCCTAATGCAATAACTCTCCAGACTGATGTAGAATACAATTTTCAGCAAATATTAGTTGCGATTGTTGCCTGGGGGAGGGGAGGGGGGAGGGGCAGCGGCACTCATGTAATCATCCTTGTGAATCCACTCTTAAAAACTACCCTTAAAGGTATATTATGTGATCTTTCCAGGGAACGCCCTCAACATCGAAAAAAAAATAGAAATCAGATTTTCTTGCAGATTTACATTTTTGATCATAAATCATGCATACATTCCAAGTTACAGGGCGATACGATTCTTAATTACTTCAAAATCATGGTTTTAGAGTGAAAATAAACTGTCGGGATTCCGACAGTTTATATTTTTCACTCTAAATTCACTCTAAAACCATGATTTTGAGGTAATTAGGAATCGTATCGCTCTGTAACTTGGAATGTATGTATGATTTATGATCCGAATGTAAATCTGCAAGAAAATCTACTTTCTAAAAAAAATCATGAATAGAGGGTGCTCTCTGGAAAAGATCACATAATATGCCTTTAACACGGATCCTAGGCTTAAAGAAGGAAAAAGTGACCCTTAACAAGGATTATAGCTCGACAAATCATACTCTTAGCAAAGGATACAGGTGAGTGTATGAAGTAATGTGTCATACAGTTTTGTTATCACATTCCAAACCAAAATGACAGATTATTGAAAATCACTTATGTCACAAAACATCGAATACAAATTGTCAAGTTATATGGACGTTTAAAGCTTTGGTTTTGTTAACAAATCAATGGAGTAAATGAAAATAAACACCTCAAATTGTAGTTTAAATCTTTATTTTTCACCAATTTGAGTCTTTGGTTGGATAAAAGATGTATCAAAGATCAGATTATTTTGACTTATTATGATCTTGTCCCACATTTGTGCTATTGCCGCATTGTGCCTCATTTACTCACGTTCGGACACATATATTGTCTATTTTTTTAGCTATTGAGCCTCCTTTTAATGGTCTGTGAAATGGTTCCTATTTCCACCCAATGTTCCACAATGAATATTAACACTTACCACGCAGCTATTAGTTTTACCATACAAAACAGATTTTTCAAAAAAACTTTCTCAACTTTCAAGGTCTATCTCAAGGATTAATGAACCAATACTAGGCATGTTTGTTCTTATTTTAATGCATTTCTCTCATGGTGATTCCAAATACTATAGTCAAATTAATAATTGAACGAACAACACGCACGCAGCACAAAGATGATTGCGCCCAAAATTATAATACTTACGGCTATGCGCGTTTCACGTAATGTACGCAATACGCTGCTTCAAAGTGTTCGTTCAATTATAAATCCGACTATAGTATGGTAATGAAATTAAATAATTTTGACATTTTTGAAATATTTTGTGAAATTTTGGAATGTTGTCTGCAGACGTTATGTTATTAAAATTGCATATATAATATATCGATATAAGCATCTCTCCTACTTGACACCATTTCAGTACACTATCAAAGTGGATATGAAGAGACCACTGCTGAATAAAGACCTTGGCAAGACGATAGAGTTCATCGTTGAATACAAGGAAAAGAAAGAGATAGCACAACCTAAAGCAGTACCGTTCACCATCACCCCGGAATCACTACAAAATGTTAAAGATGTAAGTTTCATTTATTATACATGTATTTCTTCCCAAGACACTTTGTGTGGCTATAAAGTCAAGTATTTAGAGTGCACACCAATATTATGATCAACACGCAGCCACGGAGCTGTAGGCCATAATTGGAGAGATGGTTTTGTGAACTAAGGTCCGTTTTCTCCAGATATTTCATTGAATTTGAGGTTTAATGGAATGTATTCATGATAGGAGAGCAGATTTCACCGTTCCAATGGGGGAACCGGCAATTACGATACACATTGGAATTTTGGGGCTAATATTGAAAACGACAGTTTCAAGTGCCTGCCAGTAAAATTTGCAAAAATTCGCGTCAATAGTTTTGAAACAATAGTGTCATTAACATCAAATTTGCATAATTTTTATGTCGCCATGGATCTGCGATTTAACCCTTGTAAAAGGAAAACAAAACCACATAGAATCATGCAGTTTTTTGTAACTTGAAGAACAGCGTATACTCTGACAGTATATATCAAAATAAATTTTGAATTTAAATGAAAAAATATATTTTTAACATAAATGTTTATGTTTGTTGTCTTTTTTCTGAAAATGACCCAAGACTTTCACTTATTAAAGAAATATTGAACGTAAGTCATCGATTAATTCTAAATTGTATGATTAAGACATATGTTTTGATTGTCCATATTAAATCTGGTGGTCGTACGACAAACATTGTGATAGCTGTGGTACAAAACAGCAAGTCAATGTTTTTACAATTTTGAAGGTATAGCGACTAGTCAAGCTTAGTCAATGGGCCCATGCATACAATAGACACGTTGTGCCGGTGAGAATCCAACTTCGTACCAATAGACAGGGCCACTATGTAATTTCGTTGGCTTTTGGTGGGGAGTTGCTAATTTTTGCATCTAATTAATGTTTAAAGACCACTGATACCAGAAACCAATGTTTACACATTTTTAGAATATCCAATGGTGGCCATATTGGATTTTTAAAATGGCGGCCAAATTTTAACATATTTATACTACTTTTAAACAAAACATGACATGTGGTCACTTTTTAAAGCTTATTTTTTGGTAGAATTGTCAAGTCTGTTGCCCCTAAAGCAGGACTAACAAGTCCTGATCTTAATTGCAAAATGGCGGCCATGACTAAAGATGGCGTCCAAAATGGCCTCCCAAACTGGTCAAATCTCATAATTGATATAGCAATCAACATGTATGGTTTAAGTATAGTTTTAATAGTGGGATGTATGTATTAGACCACTATACACTCATATCCAGAATTGTTGCTTCGTTAACACACCTCAAACCAAGATGGCCACCAAAATGGCCGCCAAAAATTGTAAGGCATAAATGAACCAACATGTATGATCAGTGTATAGCTTTAACAATGGGATGTATGTATTAGACCACTAGAAACTCATATCTATATAGTATTCATGCTTTGTTAACATACTTTAAAACCAAAATGGCCGCCAAATTAATGGTCAAATATGGTCAAAATTTAATAAAATAGCATAATATCAACCGAAATATATGATGAAAATATGATTTTAACGATGGGATGTATGTGTAAGACCACTAGTAACTCATATCCAATATTTTTGCTTTCTTAACATAGTTAAAGATCCAAAGTGGCTGCCGAAATGGCCCCAAAATGGGTCCCAAAATGACTGAACAAATTGTCGAAATTCCATAAAATGGGATAATATCAACCAAAATGTATGATGAAAGTATAGTTTAACATTGAGATGTACAGGGTGAGTCAAAAAAAAGTGTACTCAACTTCAGCGATTTCTTTTAGAAAAAGTATTCGTTTGTTTTCAAAACAATATACTACGGTATAAAGACAAATCAATTAGCTTTAATATGAATTTTATCTGGTTTAGATTGGTTGAGGGAAACTTATTTTACGCTGTTTTGAATAAAAGTGACCAATTTAACGTCCGAACACGCTTTCCAGATCTTGACCATTATATTTCATAAGATACGACCAATAAAAAATTACAATACCGACAGCGAAAGGATCAATTCCTTTGTTATGAAATGATTAAAGTGTGGTAATTGTGTCATAAATAGGCCTTAAAGCTGTCTATTGTTTTAATATATTAGGAGACAATTTTGAACAAGTGTATTGTCTACTTAATTCTTTCAATAAACAAGATGTGTAATGCTTTACATCATAATCCTAGTAAACATTATTAAGCTCGTTAAGCTTGAAATTAAAAACCGTGTTTTAGGTGAAAAAACAGCTCCTGTACAGAAATAGTCATATTTACTTAACGGTATCATCAAATAGCGTGTTTTTTTTTCCCAGATGGTAGCAAAGAAATGGCGCAATCATTTAAAGTTTTGTTTGCCTTGATTTTGTGGTCAAAAATATTTCTTTTGATTTTTTCAATTAGGGTACACTTTTTTTTGACTCACCCTGTATGTATTAGACCACTAGTAACTCATATCCAATATATTTGCATTGTAATAACATACTTTAAATCCAAGATGGCCACAAAAATGGCCCGCTGTAAATGTAAAAATAGTCATAAGTGTATGATATTCCAGAATATATATTGTAAGAGTGTATATTACATTACATGCACCAAATAGTATGTTCTAAACTGTTAAGCTATTGCTTTTACATATACATGATATAAGGCCCACCTCTGTGACAGTTTTGATTCTGTATAACTTTCCAAAATGGCTGCCAGAATGGTTAAGTTGATGTTAAATGACCCAACAAAATTGTTTTGTATTGTAAATGACCATCTTATGTAATGCCAACACCCCAAATCTAATGGGACAGCATTCATTATATAACGCATGAAAATATTCTAGCCATCTGATTGGGGGATACTTCATCAGATAACACAAAATAGTTTGGTCCATTTCATGCTTAACGTCACTTCCCGGTCTTTTTTCTCTTCTTTTTTCAAAAAGTACTATTGACCGGGCGGTCAATAACACTTTTTGAAAGACGAAAAATGCCCTGCCTCGTACGATTTTACCATAATGGCTTGGAGGATCGACTCGCCTGTAAGATCTTGTTCATGTTTAATTTGATGAAAATCGCACACAAATATATTTTCATGCGTTATATAAAACAAATATGGACTGCTCTTTATTCGTGAAATGGGGTGAACTATTGTCCCTCGGTGATCTGGAGACCTATCTGGATCTGGAGCCTACTATTTCCCCTCAGCCTTCGGCTTCGGGAAAATAGTAGGCTTACGGTCTCCAGATCACCTTGGGCAATAGTTAACCCCATTTCCCTCATGAACAGTCCATATTTGTATACTATATTATGTCTATGATAAAGCCTAGGGGCTGTAGATCTAGTTTGAGTACTTTAAAATATCCAAAATGCAAACTTTACATTTGTTTGTTCCGTGGACAGCTTGCAAAATGAGTACCTTCATTAAAATAGACATAACTCCTCTTAGCAATGCTCAATTTGTGTCATTCCTTTTTCCTAAGTCGGTTGCTTGTTAAATATATGCTTTACTGAACTCTCGAGTGTCATTTGTTTGTTTTTTAAAACATCACCAATCCGGGTAAACTTCTTTTTGACTCACCCTGAGACGAAACGAGTGATTGTTTTTTGCACCAGAGTTGGAATAAGACACGGTTACCCATGCTAGTGCACCCTCCCTCTTCAACACAAGTCTTTGGTGGGTTTTGAGGGGACAGCATGCAAGATTAGGTGGAAGGTCTATTATATTACCAACCTGAGATTTGATGATGACATTGATCTTATCGTAGGTCATCGTAAGTGCAATAAAACTGGGTATGGAGATCAGTGTAGAGCAATGGTTCCAACCTTTTCGTGGTGGTGACCCCATTCCAGAAACCAGCATCAGAGCGCGACCCCCACCACCCCCACCCCCACAGAACAAAGTTAAGTTCCATTGGGATATTAGCCAATGCTATAACTATGAAAACATAGCATTTTTGTTGTTGTTAAATTAGGCTAGTCCGCGACCCCACAAAAAGTGCGTCGCGACCCAGAGGTTGGGAACCACTGGTAGAGATATGTAAGGTGAAGATGCCCGGGTGAAGATGGGGTCCGATGTGCATAATGAATCAGTGACAGCAAACATTGAAGTAGAGACAGTGGAACAGTTTAAGTATCTAGGGGCAACGAATTCAAGATGATGCCATAAGAGGAGATTCAAATTACTGTCTCACTTCCAAAGTTGAAACCCATCTGGAGAGATAAGAGTAAGATTATCACAGTCATCTTGTATCGGAAACCTGAGAAATAAATGCGAAGGTAAAGAAACGAATAAATGCTTTTGAAATAAATTGCATGCGAAGATTTCTCCAGGTTGAACTATTCGTAACATACAGCCAACTAACAAGTGAGGAAACTGATGGAAACATATAGTAAGCAAGACTATTTTCATTCAGTTGAGAAAACTCATGTGGCTAGTGGCTTAGACATGATGGATGAAAGAGGGGAGTGGCAAAATCAAAAAGTGGAGAAATGAGCTTCGATCGCGTGATCGGAACAGCTGGAGATGCAGGCAGTTATGGTAAACTTGAGACTCTAGATCCATTACTGTGTCGGCCCATCGACGGCTCCGTTGGCGTATGGAAGTCTAGTGGGACATAGACCGATAGACAGAGATAGTCGGTCATGCTAACTTTATCACTTATCGTATTCATGTATTACTTAACATACTGCAACTCGTCATGATCTTCGTTGTGCTGGACAACAGATACGCCTTTCGAAACCAAGAATTTTATCGCTCTTGTTTGACATACTTGAAAAGACTGATCTTTTACTCGACACATGCTTACATCTTATATTTTGAGCTGTCTGTCGGAATACATCAGGATTAGTGAATATTTGGATTCTTTTATTACATGTATATCTTGTGGCAAGCGTTATGTAGATAATATTTGATGAAATATTAATTGGTCCAAGAACGTCTTAATCTAGTTTCAACGTGTAGTGTATTCATGGCGCGGAAAACTATCATTATTTTGTAGCCCTAGACTTAGTCCTTATAACATCAAGTAATCAGGAATATCAAAAGATGCTATATATAGCCATATAAGATGCAGGGGAATCACATTCCATATACTAAATTATTTAGAAAAATTACGAAAGATCTATATCTGTAGGCAATTGTTAATTGCTCAATTTCATTTGTTTGTTTATGTTTTAGGGCCTATTTTCTATTTTTAAGCCAGTGGTAACTGATTTCGAGTGCTTGCTAACAGTAATAAATAAAATAAAATAACAAAATAAGAATAAACCAGATACACCTATCATTTATCAACAATGCCGATACATTTTTTGTTTTGACTTAAAAGTAGATTCACTGAATATATTCATTAATAAAATGTTATCAATACTGTTTACCTATTTGATCATTTAGAGTGCAAAGAAGAGTGATTTAGTCATGTTTGTATTTCACAACGCGCTACAAATGGCAAGCATGGCACAAATAAGACTCCGTACTACGGTGTTTCTAGTAATATTCAAGCAAGTTTCACTGCGTCTTTACTTTTAGTCTCTAAATGTACACATTTTAATATTTAAAATAGAAAACAATAAAGCAGTATCCATTAATTAAAAAATATAAATTACATACCATAATTGCAACAATTTTACCCCGCAAATTTAAACGAAGCATAAAATGCCTGTGTACATGTGTACGGCAATTCACTTTCAATGCAGCACGTCATGTATAACAATGCTCATTGAAATGGTAGGTATTCAATAGGGCCACCCGGCATTCATGCACTCTGTAGCGATTTTCAAGATTTGAAAAAAGGAGGAGTTAAGTTTTTTGGTCTAAATTGAGTTCTATATGGTTTTTGAGCCTGTAATTTTCACCACAAGTAGCAATTATATTGGTTATTAAGAATATCTAACAAAATATTCCGATTTGTTTTAATAACGTCTAATTACAATAAACGGAAATTGGTGAAAACAAAAATAATACAAAATTGGGTTAATTTTATGCTCAAATATGTTGCTTTAAACGTTTTATACAAATATTGGTATTATTTGATAGCCTGATAGTGATATGTTGCCTAAAGCTTGCATTTTACCAGAAGTCGATATGTCGTGTCAGTTTGACGCTATGACGTGTAAATGTAAAATCCATCTTATACACAATAATATGTAAATTCTATGCAAATTAGGCTGGAACTTAAAAACTATCGCTCCAAATGATTGCAAATTTCATGACATGAAGGCCCAAACACATTACTTTCAATTTATTGAAACAATTTCAATGTGTATCGTAATTGCCGGTATCTCCTTAAGGGAGCATATTTTCTCTGGAATCTGCTCACCTATGATGCTTTGACAAAAAAGTGTAATTTCATGATTTTACCGGCGCATGAATCCACATGGTACATTTGCGCTGTAAGAGGCAAGATTATTGTGTCAAACTACAAACCAGTTGAACATGGATAGAAAAAGAAAAATTTAATAAGAAATTCCGCCCTGAAATATTTTTAGAGAAAAGATAAAGAAACAAAAATCAGTTTATACAGATTGGGGCAATCTTTATAATTTATGAGTTGCAAGGTAACTTAAGATATAGATGACTTTCCAAAGCTATTGCCCATAGGAATTGCCCATAGGAAAGCATGAAAACCAGGGCTAGAAATTCGGCGAGAATCTGGTAATCCAATTATTTATCTTAGAATCTGTTTGGATTCTTGCAAGGTGAAACGAAATTCTAGCCCTGGCTCAGGAGTGCAATAGTGGCACACCCTTTATGTGAAGGTGCCATTTAGTTGTTGCCTATGAAATATTTGGGGATGGTTATTGTGACTCATATTGTAAAGGTGTACACTCCAAAGATGGCCCAAATGACATTGTTATTAAAGAGACACAATGTCATGTTGAATTTTTTACATTTTAATCAATTTACTTCAGAATTCAAGATGAACATTAAAAAATGCCATTATTTTTGTTTCTCTGCTAAAAAAAACCCCAGCAAAACTTGATTAAGACAATGTTTTGAATTTGTTGGAATACCACCCTTAACCATTTAAAATGCTGGTTGTAGCTCTACCAGCATTTTTAAATTGATGTTTTGTTGTACAAAGAGGGCTGATTTTTCGTAATCCTTATAGGTATAAGTTTATACATAAAATACAATTGTAAAAATAGACAAATCCTAATTGTTATCATATATTTTTGTAATTGAGGGCGCTGCCTCTACCACATCTCTTAATGCCCCTTTAATTGTTTCTTTGTAATCCACAGAAAAGCGGTTTACCAAGATTCAGTGTAAAGGGTCGACTAGACTCTGCCGTATGCTGCATCAAGAACCCCCTGACAGGCCATGTTGTGATAGATAACTGTGATGCTCCTATAAAATCAGTGGAAATACAGCTGGTTAGGGTAGAAACGTGTGGCTGTGCTGAAGGCTATGCCAGGGATGGTAGGTACATATAAACTAATCATAGAACCTGGTGATGTGTACTACTCAATAGGCAAATTTCATGTCACTTTGTGCTTCTAAAATAAAAACCACTGGAGTTATGCAACTCAAACTTTTGAAATACAACTATATTAAAGGTAGATGACCCGATCACATTTTCGTAACACAGAATTATTTCAAACATACGGAGATTTTCATATCATATGAAAGCTCATATTTTTCTCATCATCATACTAAAATTTGACGGCCTACATCGGTATAATTACGGAGAAATCGATGAAATAATGTCGAATTACCGCGAATGGTGGTAACCACCGATATAGTTTGTGTACTCTCAATGGGTACAATTCACAGCATCTTGTGCGTCTAAAATAAGAACCATTAGAGCTATGCAACTCAAACTTTGGAACACGACTTTTTTAAGGATTACCTTTCATGTAGAATAGAAAACTTCAAGTTGAAAATCGGAACATCTACCTTTAAGGACGACCCTTCATGTAGAATAGAAAACAACAAGTTGAAAATCGGGCCTGCAATTGGAACACCTACTTTATTTAAAAGGCCATTTTGTGTTTATATTATCCTTGTTTTCCACCAAATTGCATAGTTAAATTCGTCAACTTCCTAGCCAGTTACATATCGTAAAAGTGGAAATTTTTGCGCTGCATTTATTTTCGCGCTAAAATCAGCAAGCGCGAAAATAAAAACACATGAATATATTCATTTTATATGTAGGTCTATGTACAGAAGCTCAAATAGCGAAAATAAAAACAAGCAAAATTGTTCAAAATGTGCGAAGCGCAAAAATTTCCACTTTTACAGTATGCCATAATTACCTTGGAGTGAACATTGCTGACAACAGAATATAATTGAGGACAATGGGGAACCTTTATAGTTAAGAGTGCAATATATATGTCGAGGATTGAGCAACTTTTGGTCAAAATTAGATTTTGGTATTCAAATAATCCATTTAACCTAGATTTTCGGAACCATAAAGAGATAAGTTATAAACACTTTTGATTTGACTAAAACTAGAGTTATAAGTTAGGTGCTACAGTGTATTGTAATGAGTCCCGAATATTTGAAAGTTTACATCTCAGAACAGCATTTTGAGTTACAGCCTTCTGGTGCTCAACCCTCGATGTATAGTGCAAAAAAGATTACCATGATTTGCTCATTTTAGAGATTTTCATCTTTTAATAAATTATTTTTATTTTGTTTACACAGCCACAGAGATACAAAATATCCAAATAGGGGAAGGTGACGTATGTAGAGGTCTGACTATACCCATCTACATGGTGTTTCCTAGACTCTTCACATGCCCAACATTAGCAACTAGCAATTTTAAAGTTGGTAAGTGCATTGCTTTCTACTAACTAATGTGTATAAGTAAGAATGTAAAGCTTCCATAGTTTTGGTTAGCCTGTCAATAATATTTAATTACAGAATAATAGTATCTGAGACCACAATTGTAATGTGATTAACATCTGGATTTTTTGGTTGGGCCTTTCAAAGATTTTTCCAAATTTTAAACCTGGACATATTTATGTGCATTATAGTGTGTGTGTTTTGGAATAATAAGATTTAATTTTGTGTATTTTGCGAGGAATATAGATTCGTAAAATTAAATGACTGCAAAACTGCATTGAAAATAACAGTAAAACTACCAGATTCGCGAAACAAAATGCCCGTTTAAATAGAAGTAACTTTAAATTCGCAAAATAAATTATGTCCGCGAAATTAAAGTGATTTACAGTATTTCATTATGATTATGATTATGATTATGATAGCAGGTAACTAAGAAAACCTATAAAATACATTGTTCATGAAAGCCTCCAGCCGTTACGTTTAGTTGTTATAACTTTCTCATTCTTTTCTTTCTATTCTTCTGTTGTATCTTTGCAGAATTTGAAATCAACTTAGTGGTGGTCCTTCAGGATGATCATCTCATCACAGAAAACTTCCCCATCAAGTTGACAAGATTTTAGCCATATGTATTATATTATATTATATTATATTATAATCAAAACAAATAACTCTCGATCAATTTTTTTGGTTTTTTTGTTTTGTTGTTGTTGTATAAGAGCAAATGTGAACAATAGGTCAACAGACATTAACAGGGTTAATGAACTGAGTGATTAGAAATCAAACTGATAACTCTTGACCAAGAGCTCTGAAAGGCCAATCAATTGGTTCACTGCAACTCAGAAAATATGCATAATACAAGAAACACAAATGGACAGGGGTTAAAAAAGCCAATGAAAGTGACATAAAAATAAGATAAAAGCCCAAACATAGGAGAACAACGTCAAACTATAAATAAAATAAAAAAATAGAGATTTTTTTTTAAACATGCACCTCAAAAACGGGCATAAGTACAACACAGTCGAAGGCGTATTTGATTTTGAATCACCCCGTTCATGGCTAGTACACGCGCAGCATGTGCGCAAATGTTGGAAATTGATCGAGAATTATTTGCTTCGATTAAAGAAGTAAAATTTCCAAAAGATATTACGTTCAAAATGTCATTATTTCATGATCGTCGTTAGAAAATTCTATTTCTATTTCTATATGAACTGTAGACTTAATTTTATATTTTCAGATATAAGGATCTGTAGGTTGTAGGCATGCATCAATTACATGGTAGAAAGTAGATCCCCATTGTAATTGTTTGATGCACTTTATATCCAGCCAAGACTTGATGTATGTCTGGGACTTAAAGAACACTTTTCCATATTTTCTTATATAGAAAACCAAAAAGAAGCAAACTTGTTTAGAGAATGAAATATATATATTAGCAGTAATGGAAATACCCACATGACTGTCAACCCGGGGTAGACGATAATGTGTATTGCAGCTCTAATATTGTGTGTTATATATTTAAGGTATATTATGTGATCTTTCCAGGGAACGCCCTCAACATTGAACAAAAAATTGAAAGCAGATTTTCTTGCAGATTTACATTTCTGATCATAAATTGTACATATATACATTCCAAGTTACAGGGCGATACGATTCTTAATTACTTCAAAATCATGGTTTTAGAGTGAAAATAAACTGTCGGGTTAACACGACAGTTTATATTTTATATGTTCACTCTAAATTCACATAATATGCCTTTAATAGTAGTCTTGCTTTATTCCGTAATGTTTAATTAAAATCATGTTCTGGTCAGTTCACCCTTGCTAGTCTAGTGGTTAAGAGACATGCTTTGCAATGCAGAGGTCAATGGTTCGTTTCCCCCTAGGGCCACTTTTTAACTGATTCATTACCTTTTGTGAAAGTGAGTGTTAGCAATACATGTATAAGTCCACAAAGTGTGCAGTTCCTACCTAGATAACCCTGGTTATTTAGACATAAGTCATGTGAGTATTTCCATTGCTACACATTATAAGATTCCTACTTACGAAACTCCTGATTGTACCCAAATAAATGGCAAATTATATGTACAGATAGAGCTAGCTATTATACTCCAATACACCTTCATTACAATGTGACACTTATTCCTGTAAATCAGGCTTTAATGCTCTATAGTCGGATTCAGAATCTCTTACGGAGCGATCACTTTTTACGCCAGGGGGGATAGAGGTTTGTTTGTTTTATTTTGGTGCAATTTCATGTCTTGAGGGGGTGCACGTTACGTGAATTTTTTTCATCTTCGTACTTTTGACCATCAAAATTTCATGTTGCTCTTTTTAATATTGTCATATTATTATTCACACTCCACAAACATTCCAAGATTTGTTTTTAACTTTGAGGGTCAGCTTCTTTATGGGTTTCAGCTGTGACAAGATGAGTCTGGTATGAAGGACACTTGCTATACAGTCATCACAATAAGTAACTGACCAGGTAATAAACATGCTGATAACTCTAAATTTGTTGAGAAATTTCTCTTCTTGAATTTGAGATATTACACGCTAAGAATGGTTGATTAATGAGGAAGTTACGATCCCAAACGTTAGGGCAAGTCTGATTTTGAAAATGAAAATGTGAAAATGAAAATTAGACTTGTCCTAACGTTTAGGATCGTAACTTCCTCATTAATCAACCATTCTTAGCGTGTAATATCTCAAATTCAAGAAGAGAAATTTCTCAACATATTTATATTTCAATATGTTTATGTAGGAGTTACACTTTTAGAGTTATCAGCTCATTTATTACCTGGTCAGTTACTTATTGTGATGACTGTAGTTTATTTACCTTCCTTTGGACAGTGACTCTATTTAACAAGTGCACCACTTATGAACGTATATGTATCTTACATCTTTCTATGCGTATATATGCTAGTGCCTTGGGAGTGCTTACACATTTATTAGCTGTGATTAGTGACTTCACTGTCGCATGGTAAGGAAATAGACGAAAGCAGTGATGTAGCCAAAGGGTGGACGAGGGGGAAATTCCCCCTCCCATATTCAAGTTATTATGAGGGGGGGGGGGATGTCACGATTCCCCCTCTCAAGTTTCTGACTTGACGGCAATTCCCAGATTGCTTAAGTCCTTGTTGGTTCACTTTATTCCCCCCCCCCCCAATACGATAAACCTAGATACGCCACTAATCTTCTATTGGGTGTATATAATTATCACATTTATATAGCTTGTATTATATTATGTATTGGTGTTTAAAATCCTACAATTTGGCACAAATATGATTGGATTTGTTTAAATCAATGATTTTTGAAGAAGAAAAAAATGAATTTATTCAAATCAATTATATTACACCAATACTATGCACCGATATATCTTTTGTTTTGGAAGATATTTAAAAATGTCATTATGTTATGAAATAAAAATGAAAAGTATAAGATAAATGGAAGTGTCTGAATGATTGAAATGTGTATTGAATACATCTTTTTCACAAATTCAACTGCGCATGCTCAGAAGCACAATTGTAAGAAGGCAGTTAAAGATCCACATGCCCTTAAAGGAGGTGTCCAGCAAGCACAACATGTGCATTATATGTTAGAAAAAAATGATCCAGCCCAAATTGTGTAGTTTTATAGAACAAAACATCATACTTATCAAGCAATTTTTAAAATTTGCGGTGATCGAAAGTCCCAGTTTCAATGACGTCATGGTTCATTGGTGCTCATATTTGTACAAGTGAATTGTGTGACTTTATTTGTTTTTATGATAAAATAGTATGATGTTTTGTTCTCTATTACTACGCGAATTGGGCTCGATAATTATTTTACAAACATGTAATCAGCGGTATGCGACTATCGGAAACTACTTAACTTTTTCTGTGAGCATATCTTTGGTGGCGCTGTGGGAGCTGTTTGTCGTCTGCTTTAGGTATAGACTAAATTGAAGTTTCCACGAACTTGTTGGAAAAAATCCTGAAAAATTGTGCCGTTTTGAAAGTTAGGATAAAACAAACGTGCTGGATGGTTTTTACAAGCCTGAAATATGATACTTCACGTTTCATTGTTAGTTTTATACATTTGAATTAATGTTCTCACTTTACACCATACCGTCATTATTTGTGTCTGACGGACTTGATGCAAGTCTACATATATTCCTTGCATATTTTCGTTGATGTGACCTTATTTTTCTCGTGATCATAAAGTGGAGCTTTGCATTTAATGACGTCAAACGACAATGCTGTACCAGGCTAAGCTCTTTACCATAATTTATGTTATTATGAAAACGCGACCTGTTATTTATATGCCTACAAATAGCCGCGTGGAAAGTGTTGATGTAGACGAGGAGGCCTATCAACCGAGTTATCTCTATGATCAGCTGTTCTTAATGACATTGCAAATTTATGACATCACAACTTAAACATCCATCCAGTGTTAAACTGCAGAATTGGGCTACAGTGTGCTCCTAACAAATGTGACTTTCTACTATATTGGCAAGCGGAGTTTCAGCCAGGGATATTATTAATTTTGGGATGGGAAACTCTTATTTACTGGGCATATACAAAACAGATTTTTCAGAAACCTTTCCCAACTTTCAAGGTGTATCTTAAGGATTATTGAACCAATACTCGGCATGTTTGTACTCATTTAATGCATTTCTCATGATGATTCCAAATATGACATTTAACAATTTTGACATTTTTGAAACATTTTGAAATTTTGGAGTGTCGTCTGCAGACGCCTGCTGCATGGAAAGCGTTTTAAGTGTTTTAACCTTAAAAGAAGCTTGTCATGCACCCAATCCACCTTGTGTCTGGTATCGTTCTAATTGCAAGCAGTCTATGATGTGTTTTCTGGAACTACGTGTCAGCAATGAAGGACTTGAATTGTTTTGTTTCAGTCTGTTCTGGCCGCCTGGGAGTATTTCATTTCTATATGATCAGCTGTTGATGTCACCAAATAATAATATTTAAAGAAAAGAAATCAAAAATGTTAGGGATATGGCAAGGTTGACATACGTGGTTCGAGAATGCAGTCCTGAAAATACAGGATAATTAATCCCAAGTGGATAAAAGTTCAGGATTTGTGTCACAAATGTTGCGAGTTCTAGCCCTGCTACGGCCAATATGTTTGTATCCCTCCCTTTAAAACCCACTGAATTTCACGAGGGATGTGGATTCATAAAATTAAATACCTGCGAAACAGACAATTTTGCATAGAGAGTAACAGTAAAATGTCCAGATTCGCAAAATTAAATGCCCGCTAAAATAGCAGTAATTTTCAATTAGCGAAATAAAGTATCCGCGAAATTAAAGTGTTTTACAGTACTTAATCTCGATTGCCTCGTCGACCTAAGGGATATTTGGGGAGCGGTTAGGGAATGCCATAATTATGTAACGACGAGGGTTCCGATTTCTGATAATTAAAATGGCAGCAATAGTTGGCCTAAAAAGCGCTTTCAAGATTTGGACCTATTCCATTCCATATCTGAAGAACCGCACAGTCAATAGTTAAGTCACCCAAGCCCTATATGAAAGCTATGAAGATTGTTAAACGGGGTCAGTCGTCACAAACATGAACAAACACAATAGTTAAACGACCTTGCTATTGTTAACACTCCCTACACAGAGGACTGCAGTGCAAATCTGTACGATGTTTTCTATGTTATGTCTATGGCGGATTTCATTCCGTGGTATGAAGCTATGAAGTTCTAAAATTCGACATGATTTTTAACACGTTTCTCAGTTTTTGAGATGCCCAAATAGACCATTTCCCGAGGCTATTTCTAGCAAATATTGCAGTCACTGAGATTCCATTGTTTTCTTGTGTTCAACAAAATCTGACATGCAGCGTGACCTCTCTGCTGACTGCACAATAGACCAATCATGACAATTGCAGCATCCCCAGATATCAGGGGTCGCATTCTGACGCGTCTGCGCGTCCTAGACCTCTCACTTTCTAATAGTGACGCGTCAGGTTTCAAATTGGAAAGACTTGCGGGTCCCGATCAAAATTGAAGGGACCTTGCTCGCAATATAAATTCATTAAAACTGCCCGTAAAATTTTCAAATACCCAAACTTCAGGACCCCTCAATTTCTTGGGGGACCTCTTAAATTTGTTTTTGGAAGACCTACGGGGTCCTGAAAAATGTCATGGGACCTCTCACAATTTTTGACCCAGTGCTATCCCTGCCAGATATTGATTGTTATTTCTCCTTAGGATTTTAATCCTTCTTGGATGCTTCACTCTTATCACATGACCACTGGTTTCTGTCACCAGTTATACTGGTTCCCATTGACGTTACATTGCAACTACTCTCAGCAGGATTTTGTTAAAAGATCCTCGTTTACTGAGGGTCTTTTAAACAAAATAAGTACCAATCGTCTTTGCTATAGACCATGCCACCTCTTGTTGATCAACAATGTTAAAGGTAGATGTTCCGATTTTCAACTTGGAAGTTTTATATTCTACATGAAAGGTCATCCTTAAAAGAGTTGTATTCCAAAGTTTGAGTTGCATAACTCTAATGGTTCTTATTTTAGACGCACAAGATGCCGTGAAATGTGCCCATTGAGTTGTACACAAACTAATTGGTGGTTAACCACCTTTTGCGGTAATTCGATGTTATTTCACCGATTTCTTCGTAAATCATACTAATTTGGGACCGTCAAATTTCAGTATGTTAATCAAAAAAATATGATCTTTCATATGATATGAAAATCTCCATATGTTTGAGAAAAATCTGTGTTATGAAAATGTGATCGGGTCATGAATACCTTTAAGTGCCCGGTTGAGATTTAGACCTCCCAGCATTCTCCAACAAGATGTCTGAACACTGGAGCAGGTGACTGCTAAAC
This sequence comes from Ophiura sarsii, assembly GCA_035610835.1. NCBI lineage: Eukaryota > Metazoa > Echinodermata > Ophiuroidea > Amphilepidida > Ophiuridae > Ophiura > Ophiura sarsii. The sequence continues at coordinate 58,949,942 of CM069449.1, forward strand.
ATTGAAATCATTGGAAAGATGAACACATCAGCTTCCCTTTAAAGGGAATGTTCCGATCACTTTTTTGGGGCTATGATTTTTTTTCACATCAAGATATTTTGATATCAGAAGAATCCCCATATTTTTTTCATTATGTCTGTAAAATCTTAGGGGCCAGAAATGTTCCATTCAGAAATTATAGGCTAAAATGTGGTGAATGACTGCCAAAAGGAAGGTGGTTAACCACCAACCAGTTTGTGTAATACTCAATGGGCAAATGTTTTGTGACCTTGTGCTGATAAAAATAGAACCGTTGGAGTTATGCAACTCAAACTTTGGAATGCGACACTTTTAAGGATGACCTTTCATATAAAATCGAAAACATCAAGTTGAAAAACGGGCCAGCAATCGGAACATCTACCTTTAATATGTGACAATGTGAAGAAATCACATAACATTCGAAGTACATTACATTACAAGCGATTGGAAAACGATCTCAAACTTTTTTTATGAGTTTAGAAAGAAGACAAATATTAGCGATACAGCATTTGCAGTCAAGTACCATAGGCACTTGGCAATATTTATTTCGTTCAATATTTCAATTAAAATGTTAAAGTGTTTTTGTCTGAATAAACTTTAAACATAAAAGCGCTACATGCTGTTACAAAGATCTTTGAGAAAACAGTGCAACAATTAAAATAAATGGCTATAAATAACTGCATAAATAATACTATATCTATATATTTTACTACCGTCTGAGTAGTAATTGTATTTGGGTTTTTTATGACCATAAACAAAGTGCTCTCCCATAAAATAGTCAGTCATAATACTATCAACATAATTCAAACTATATTTACGCGAATGTGTTTGTTTTTGTTTGCTGAGTTGTGTCCAGATGCATGAAATAGCGTTAACTATGCATGCATGCATGTAACAATTATGCGATTGGCCAATCAGGACGCGGGGTCATTTTGGAAAGCGCCCAGTACGCATTTCCGAGTTTACGCACACTCATTGTTGGAATAATGTCCATAGTATTAATATGATACTGACTATAGTTTAAAAAATACTCAAGTCTCAAAAGCTCATGTGAGGGTTCAATGGTATTTCTTTCTCTAAAATTCTTCACATTTTATCATAATATCCTGGACAATATTGATTTTGAAGTACACATGGAATGTGAAACACTACCAAGCTTTGAGCTTCTATTTTCAGCCTTGGGTTCATAAATATAACCTCATTAATAAACTGTTACCAAAGTATTAGTAATTACTACCACCATTATTAATTACACTCATTACCATTGAAACAGAATTGTGACCTTAAAATTGAATGCATACTCTGAACTTCTAAATCCTGTAATTTAGCTTCAAAAGTGTCTCGCATCCTCTCACTTTTCATTCATGATTGAAGCTGCAAAACTGTGAAAATAATTTTGCATTGTGAAACATGCATTTGTAAAGATCCTATAGTTCGATCAGTTCCAAAATGGCGAGAAATATACTCTTTTATCTCTCTGCGCGCAAAAGTAATCAAAGCAAACATGCATGATTTGGGCTGAACGCACTGCACCTTTCTGTAATAATTTGCTGCTGCAAGGAGGCTCGCCATCTTAGAGCTGATCATACTATATAATTATTTAGTCATACAAATCCATTCCCATGCCAATGCCATGCAGACATTTTTAGCTACTAATTCTTTCAAGCCACATCTAATAAGCAAAGCATGGAATGACTTCTCAGACTCAAATTGTACCTCAAAACCTTCACACATTATCAAGCAAGTGGCTGAGCACTAAAACATGCTTTCACTACAAACTGGTATCCTTGGAAAGATGATGAACATATCAGCTTTCTATTGATATATATTAAAATATATAACAAACATAAAGTTTGGTGTTCTTATAGTACTAAGTATGATAAATGTAAATGGTGTACTTATAGCACTAAGTATGATAAATGTCAATGTCAGACCACCCCTACCAATACATAACTTTGCTAACAACAGCCTTAATATGCCTTACAGGGTAGGATCAGGATATAAAGAATATGTTCCAAATTGGTGAAACATGTGCTGTTTTTATCGCGCAGTTTTTTTTGCCATACGCACACAAATTTGGGCAAACACACGTAATGCATAACAGCCTTAATATGTCTTAAGGGGTAGGATCAGGATATAAAGAAAATGTTCCAAATTGGTGAAACATGTGCTGTTTTTATCGCGCGTTTTTTTTGCCATACGCACACAAAACACATGTTTTTGGGCAAACACACACGTAATGCATTTGATGAACTGTGCGCCCGTTGGGTTCATGTGCACCTACAGTTTTCTGCATTAATTCGCTGCTGTATAGATGCGGCGACAGGTGACGTCACACCGGGCAAAACGTGGCTAGTTGCTATTGTTCTTTGCCCGGCAGTTTGCGCGCGCATCATGTTTTGTTTAGGACCCGTGCTTTTAAAACTCGCGCCAAAGCATTATAAAGGGCAATACGGCATAGCGGACAGTGTTGTGGTCATATGCTGTTCCCTCAAGCGTGTATCGACAGTCCAGTCCCTTCACCCGTTGCGATAAACATTGGATGTAAACAACGGTCACCTCATCTATAGAGGCTAACCAATTTGGAGAGGAACAACTATAGTCTCCTTCATGTCCACAAGATAGTGACATCACTACGTCGTTCAATGATCACAGTGAATAAACACACACCCCTTCCGAAGGCGCTAGTGTATACACACATGCATAGAAAGACGGAGGATACCTATGTGCATATATGCTGGGTCTGTAAAGTGACGTCACTGAACAAAAGTGAATTAACACACATGCCTTCCAAAGGAGCTAGTGTATACACACACGCATAGAAAGACACCTATGTGTATCAATGCTAGGTCTGTAAAGTTACATCACTGTACAAAGGATGTGAAACAGACTATATTTGTTGCTAGGGTTACTTGAGGTGGGTTTAAATCAAATAAATATATTTTCAAATTGTAAGCACATGCAACGTTCATTATTATACAATGTAATACTTTTAAATATTAGAAATATCACTACACTTATTTAACTCATCAGTGGCATAGCCAGAGAGGGGTGGAGTAGTGATCCCCCCCCCCCATATTTGAGTCGTGTCGGTTGAGACTGGCACTGTCGGTCATCAAGCTCAATGTTTCGCACCGGTTTTCGGGCGGGAGGACAGATGGATGCCATGTCACAACCCCCGCTCACAAGATTGTGACTCGGCAGCAATTCTCACAAATTGGCAGCCTACAACCCAGCTCACAAGATTGTGACTCGGCAGCAATTCTCAAAAATTGGCAGCCTGGTAAAGTCCTTGTCGGTTCACTTGGATTTTTTGCCCCCCCCACATGAAAAACCTTGCTACGCCACTGACACTGATTACAGAATAAAAATGAGTTCAGCTGCTAATTTTGCGCATTGGTATGCTCTTTATAATAACCTCTCATCCTCCTCCACTCCTCAAAAAAAAAAATCCCCACTATCTAAATGGCCCCCACGGACCAACCAAGTTTCATCTTAAATACCTCCTTTCTTACATTAATTATGGACTCTTTCTGGTCCCTACATATCACTTCCTTCACCGTCTTTGTTGCCCTTCCCCTTATCCTACACAGCCATTTTTTATGCCTGTCATCATGGTTACTCAGCTTTCAGGTATTGTATGCTTAGTACCTGTGGGAACTGTCCAGTACCTGTGCAGCAAAAATAACTGCACAGTAGCAGGGTTACTGGTACTGAGCAGCTACTTTGGTGGTACTTCACTGGCACTTTAACTGTATCCATATTAGTCATCTGGACATATGGTACCTATACAGGTACTGGTAGTACAGTAACCCATGTGCCGGGAATAAGTAAATGACTGTGTATATAATTATAGGAATAACATGGGGCTTGCTAGCCATAAATCATCTTTCACATGCCTCAATAAGCTACACATTCAACCCTCTCATCTGAGTATTGTGCTAAGGCTATATTAAAAAAATCTTTTGTATCAACGCTCTTCAGTTTTTCAAAACCTAATGCGAAATGCGATTTTTAAAGGTTTTTTTTATAAATATAAAATATTGAAATCCTTGTAAAGAGACCTTTTGTATTTAAAATGATGTGATCAATGAAAATCTGTGAACCTTTGGGATTTTATTTTTGAAACAAAAAGAAGAAAAAAGAAAGAAGATTTTTTCTCTTTTAACGTGCATCAATAACAAACGCGCGCTGGAGCTTTGAGACAAAAGATTTTTTTAATATAGCCTAATAAAATATGTATACAGACAGAGACAATCTGAGTTACATATTTCTGAAGCTATATTAAAAAAATCATTTGTCTCAAAGCTCCCGCGCGTGTTAGTTAATTGGTGCCCGTAAGAAGAAAAAAAATCCTGAAAAAAAAAATCCAAAAATTTCACAGATTTTTCCGATTTTCATTGTCCAAAAAGGAAAAAAAAATCCCAACATTTCACAGATTTGTCACATTTTCATTGGTCACATCATTTTAAATACAAAAGTTCACTTTTACAAGGATTTCAATATTTTATATTTGTTAAAAATAAAAAAAAAAACTTTAAAAAAAAAAATCGCATTCCGTATTAGGTTTTGAAAAACTGAAGAGCTTTGAGACAAAAGATATTTTTAATATAGCCTATCTATCATGCACCTTATGACTGCACTAAAGGAAACAATATTTACAATACTTGTAAAAAAATCGATTTTATGTGTAAAGAAAGGAGAAATCAGATTAAACAACACAGCATAATACTGTAAAATTTGTCTAAAATTGTTGCAGCAGTAAAGTGCAGTGAAACGATGTTAATAAATTCTATGGAACCCACATGGTTTTTGTCATCTTGAATAGTTAAATGCAATTGGTTTTATATTATTTGATACACAAGAAATGTTCAATTCAGCTTGTAAATTGTATTACAAATTATTTTCCTATGTTAGCTTACCCCCACACGTGAGATTAGTGAGCAAGTTATAATGTACAATTTACATGGGAAATATTCTAAATTTAAAGATTGGTACACTACACAGGCAAACACACTACAATTATTTAAAGGCATTTATTTTGAAATGTCTAAGGCCCCCCCCCCAAAAAAAAAGTTTGTCTCAAATGACCCGCGCGCATTCCCGAAACCGCCCGCGTTAGGGGTTTTTTTTGTGGGGGTTTTTTTTCCAATTTTTTTTTCCTTTGTCAATTTTCTCAAAAAAATCTTGCAAAATCCAACTTTTTGACCAAACAAATAACGATCAGGTCTAAATTGAAAAAATCAATAAAAATCTGTAGACCGCATTAGATTTTCAGTCTCTCAATGTCATTTGAGACAAACTTTTTTTTGCCTAATAAGTGTTCCATTCCCTCTAAGGATTTTTCACCTTGAGCCAATTTGGACACGGACAGTTTGTGATAAAATTGGCACAACAAGCAATCATTTGTTGTTATGGCGACGAAAAAAAGAAACCCTGTTCTACGGGCAAACGGGACCTCTCAAGATGGGTCGGGCGTATGTGTTTTTTAAAAACCTTTTTCCCTCTTGAAAATCAAACAAATCTGTAAAAATATTGCCGTATTTTGACACTCCAAAATAAATATTTGGGTCGGTATTCATTTGCACGTGAACATTTTTTCACCTATTTCTAAAATAAAAAAAATGGGCCGGTCGGGCCCGTAGAACAGGGCTTCTTTTTTCCGTCGCCTATTCTCTACAAATATTCCACAAAAATGTCTCAACCAATTTATCATATTGGTGACCCAATGGTGCAATGTGGGTATTATGTGTTACTTACGAGGTCTATACAGATAGATTATTTATACAAATTATTTGGAAAAGTAAAAACAATTGTTAAACCTGGCAATTTATTTTTCCGATCAATAGAGCACATCAAGTTTGGCAATGCAAGTAGAGAGTTACTGTTTCTTTGTTTTTATAACGTGTGGATTTTAGTTTCATGTACTTTATATATAAATTATAATTAATTATCACCAATCGAAACACCTCAATATGTTAACAATAAATAGAATTTGCTATATCATATATGGCTTAGTTCTGAAGAAGTCGGAGCTATCCTACGAACATTTCAACAATTTTAAACCTGCACAGCGTTCAACCCAATATAACTTTTCATTTACAATGATTACGAATACCTGTATAAAAGGTCTATCGCATAATACAATATGCTATATCAAAATAAACAATAAATAACTAACTATAAACTTAGGGTTCAAACTTGTGGAAAAGTATATTTTTAGTGCCATTAAACTTTTCATGCCGTTCAAAAATGTAAAAATAGAACAATTAAGAAACTCAAAAATTATCAGCAACTGTTTAAAAATGGCAAGTGCAAAGTTAATATAAATAATATGTGCAAAAATGAATCTGGTGAGATCTGGTGAGAGCCGAGTAGCCCACACATGCAGTGTTATGAGGACCTAAGACACACACAGTCATTTTGTTATAGGGAAGCACCCTCATATTTCTACCAAATTGGGGTTTGTGTAATGCTCAACCTTTTTTGGGACGAGTTTGAACAATTGGTCTTATAGAGCAGTTGGAGGTTGAAAGGTATCCTCCCAACATGATTTTGGTGTTCAAAAATGCGGGGGTGGGGTGGTGTGGCGTTTTGACACTGCCTAAATCACTTATAAGCTCATTGTTTTAAGACAGTAAGAAACACTGAATTCTACTCAAAACTGACTGAAAATGGCATAAAAACCAAACTTTTGACATAGACCAGTTTCAAGCTGCACTGGGTCATAGTAAGCGGCTAAGATGTATAAGTATACCCTATTTAGAGAACTGAAAAAGAGGGACGAAAAGGAGTCAGCGCCACTCCCCCCACCTCCCATATAATGATCCAGTGTGAGTGCCCCCAGGTATCAGACCAGGTGAGTTTAGACTTAATGGCAATTTCCCACACGGTTATAATGACAACCAACATGTAGTTGGTTAAACATGAATATAATTCACTCATACAAAAAAGGTGTTTTTTTTAAATATTTCATTTCTAGTTGCAGCATAAACTGCACAAAAGGAAAGTAAAATTTGCTGCTGAATTCATAGACTGAATCCCTCCTGCCTTCAACATTTTACAAATGGCGCTCAATGTGAAGACTGAAAAAATACAGTTATTACAGCGAGTGCTGTTTATTTTGTAACTTGCTCCACACTATGTTAGTGATGTACACCACATGACTCGATGGTGCTTTCTAAAATACTTCCCCTTATAGTGCAATGTAAATATTCTGAATGGGCACTTAATTTGAACCGGCCAATCAGGTGTACACGAGCCATATTTATGGAATACTTTTTGAATGAGTTCTATTTTAAGTCTCTTGATTTGGTGAACCAATTTTTCAAATGGTGGCTATGTAGAAGGAAATCAAACACAGTCTAGCTTCATTTAACTCGAATATCAGATGTGGCTCAAAATGCACAGGATTTTCAAAATGTATCCACTAAAGGCTCCTTTATCCGACCATCGATATCGTCATGTTGGAATGTTTGAAAAAGTCTTGCCGTGAGCCAGGAGTCCTGTGAGATTTATGGTGAGAGCGGGACAACATAGTCTGGTTGGTTATGTGTAACATAGTTGAGGAGATCAATACGAGTGGCAAGGCCAAAGATCATCTGCTTTGTGTTCATTAACTCTTTTCCAGAATCTGTGAGTAGTATAGGGAAAAATAGAAATGATATTATCATATCAGTACAATGAATCAACTGTGGACTGAAGACATAGTGTAGTTTTGGTCTCAGTCATGCATCGAGTCTTTGATGGAATAAAGTGCATCATACAATTACAACGTGGTAGTTTATTCTACCGTGTGATTGATGCATGCTGGCACCTGAAGTACACTTTATCCAGACTTATTACTGTTCATATGTGACCCGTCATGTCAAAATGGACATGTTGAAGGCCCGAGTCAAAACTGAGTTATTGATGACCTGAAAGAGCACATATTAAGCATTAAAATGACACCATGTTGAAGGTAACACCGAGGTGTATTGCCAATAATACTTACATAATTTCTGGTTGTGTACCACCAGTACAAAGTGATCATGGTCAAGTATACGTGACAATTCTCCCAATGTATTGTCCAATGTGACCTGTAAACAGGGAAAATGTATTAGATAGCATGGTAATGGCTAAATAAATATAAAAAAAGTTGCTGATTATTTCTATATTTCTTACATGTTTTGTAGTTGTAGATCTCACCACGCAGCAACATTAACCCTTTGAACACTGGCGGCCGGTATAAAGCCTAATATGCGTATCGTATATACACTGGCGGCCGGTATAAAGTCGCTGGTGTGTGCACACTGTTTACAATCAATTGAGGGATATCTCCATCGAATATAAACATGCCCTTTGACCCGGAGAGTACTTGTGGGCTACAGGCTGCACATAGTTGGTCTTAAACTGCGTTGAAGACGATATCTATGCTGATAACTGGGGGTTATTTCATCAATTCGGTCAGAATTTCGGGATTTTTCAATGGCGCCGTCGGCAGCAGATATTTTAGCAAGGGTCATGGACTCTGATACGGAGGATATATATGATTCTGACAATAGTAATAAGGATGAACAAGACACGGTAAGCATGCATAGGGCAACTAAAAAAGTCCTAGTAACTGTTACGGCAACGTAACAGACAGTGACATTATGCCCTATTTAGGGGTATTTCGGCAGGGGTGTCAGGGTGGGGCTACCGTTTACTCAGGGGTGTCAGTGTTCAAAGGGTTAACAAATGAATATACAGCGTATCCCAAGAAACTGGGTCCAAAGATTGGCAAGTTAATTTATTTCTTCTTAATACATTTGCCATTCAGGCTTTGGATAGAGAGTGTATTTTTAAAGTCTCTAAAAATGCTAAAAATCAGTATGACATATCCAATTCATAGAAGGCCCCACACCACCAAATCAGTTCCCTATTGCTTTGTGTGGTTAAGAGGTCAAGTTTGTGTTAATTTTTTCACCTTTAAAGCAAACTGGTTCATTCAAATCAGTGTTTTTATTGAAGATCTAGATGTCTTCTGCTTCAAAACAATCACTTTTGTGGGGGGTCACCACCAGCATTTTTTTCCGCTACGGGCCAATGATATCTATCTTAGGTACGACAGACTGCCTTCATCCTAAGATCAGAGATTCTAGCTCTAAATTGGTGGAAACAGTGAAATCATGTAAAATTATACCATTCAAGAAAAAGCTAGAGATTTTGGGTCTGATGTAGAGGAAATAATCTACAAATGCAAAATAATGAAACATTTACAGCATTTATTACCTTTTCTGGGATGTTAAATTTAGACTTATGGTGGGGTCAATCTTAATTTCAAACACTGCCGTGTAATATCAGAATGCAAAATATGATTTGGTGGTGTGTACTCAGAATTGTTAACGAGTCCAGCTGTGACAATATATGTCACCTGTCACGTCAAAATGGACATGTTGGTGGCCCGAATCAAATCTGAGTTATTGGCATGACTTGAATAAGCACATTTTAAAATTTGAAATGATACAATGTTGAATGTAATTGGACTTAGTAATCATAAGATATGATTTGAAGAATCAAAATGTGGTCTATTATTTTCTTTATATTTCAATAAATATGTTGGCCTCTGTCTCAAAACTGTGTTTGCCGACAACATGTCCTTTTTGACGCGACTGGTCACATATGTTGGCTGGTTGGGGAATGTATCTTGGGTGGGTTGTGAGGCTCCAGGGTTAAAATTAGTACCTATTTTAAGGATAATTTTACTGCGGACAAGTACCTATATCGAAGAATTGTTCTCAAAATATTTAGTTTGGCAAATAATTGTTGGGTATCAGTTACTGTTCCGATTCAGTCGAAGGCCATCATCTGAAGAGATTAGTCATGAAAATTCCTATTGCCTAAAGGTTGACTCATCATTCATAGTTGGGCAATTATATGTGTTAGAGTACATTGTTTAGGGTAGATTATATTCTTTTACTCACTGATTTGCACTGTTTGTAAACCACATCCGAGACTGGTGCTGTCATCTTAACTTTCCCGGCTAGCATGTGTGACATTAGGCCGCCCAGGGTCACAACTCCTGCAACGAGGCTGGAAAAGGAGAAAAATAGTAATTTTCACTGCAAATCTTAAAATCTTGTACTTAGGCAACAACCCCTCTTTCAACAATGTTCAAAATTTAAAATAATAAAACATATTGTTGAACATTTCCCAACAATTTTCCACAAAAATAATAGTTGGTATGGCCTGTAGAAAGTAGAACAGGTTTTTTCTCTTCTTGATCCATTTCCAGTTTTGTTCTTTCCATAAAGTTTATAGGTGAGTGTTCTGATTAGTTTTCCCATTTTCTGTGAAGTTAACTGTGGAGTATTCACTGCTATGTATGACATTTTATGCAATCTTAAGGCCAAACAAATAAGGTCCGTCTCAAAAGCCTGCCCCCATTGGTATGTGAAATGAGCTGGTCTATGCCGGGGGCTAAAAAACTTATTTTTTTGATTTTTTAAAAATAAGTTTAAAAAATGTTCTCTGTAATTATATAAGCTTGGAGAAGCAAAAAAAAGAAAGAAAATCGCATACCTTCTAAAAAAAAATCAAAAAAAAATTAAATTGCACAGCACTTAGCTTTTTTGCACAATGTTTCTGAGACGAAGTTTCTTCTTTGTTTGGCCTCTTAAGTGTTTCACCAAAAGAGGAACCCTGAAGCATTACCAGCATGCTTTACTTTCATCACCTGCTTAGTGGTTTCAGTCTCTACTAATTCCCATTGGTATACAAAAAAAATATCAAAATCTTCTGTTATATTTGACCAGGATCTTTCACCCCTAATATGGGTCTGGACTTCTTTACTTACCCTGCTTCATTGACAACAGGTAATTGATCAAATCCTTCTCTATTCATGATATCAATAGCATCTTCTATGGTGACTGATGGCAGCACTGTCAGAGGAGCACCCAGCTCCAGAATGGAGATTTTCTTTGTCCACCACCTGAAAGGTCAAAGATCAAAAAGGTTGAATATTACACATCGGAAAAAGTGTACTTTAGGTCCCAGATACTGGTATACCAGTATTGGTCGATACTGGTACATGAATTTTGCCAGTATCGCTCGATACTGGAACAATTTACATGTTCCAGTATCGGTCGATACTGGGACATCAAATTGTGTTCCAGTATCGACCGATACTGGAACACTTCATGTGTTCCAGTATCGCCCGATACTGGAACGGTTTTATTCCAGTATCGATCGATACTGGAACAAATTAAATGTTCCAGTATCGCCCAATACTGGAACATTTTGTTCCAGTATCGCTCGATACTGGAACATGTAAATCGTTCCAGTATCGCTCGATACTAGATCATCTGGACGCTAAAGTACACTGTTTCCAAATGTCTAATTCAGGACAAATTAAGTAATTTCAGACAATTTTCACAATAAAAGCAAAAAATGCCAATCGTTGGGCGCGCGTTTTTCACACTACCCCCCGCCCCCCCCCCCCCGTTTCACCTCTTAAATGGATATGCTCGTGCATCTACTGGTCAATCATCCCCCTCCTGAGTGTCAACAACACATTTACGCAACTGGAGAAGCTGGTTCGCCACGGTCTGTTCTCTGGTGGGTTTTCTAAACAAAAAAGTATTACTTGCTTGTCTTTGCTTTGACGGATAGATTTTTTGGTAATACCCTGGATTTATCACCCAAACTTTGCGGTGACGCTTTACCACATGGTCACAGGTCACTAATAGGTATATCAAATAAGGTGGGATCGTTTCAAAAAATCCTTAAAATCGTGATACGTGTCTCTATTTTAAATAGAAGTTGTCAAAAAAACATAACATTTTTGGTATCATATTAATGAAAATTTATCCAGCTACCGAATAAAAAAAGAATTAAAGCCACATGCTTAGCAACAGTAAAGTTATCAATCTAAACGTCGAGTGAGTCAAGGGTGGGAGCGGTGGACGAGGAGCCGGTGGACGAGGAGCCCATAGGTTTGTACACAAAATAGCGGAAAACTAGAACTTTTGAAATTGATGCCATTTTAAAAGTATACATAGGAAAGTTTTCAAACTTCTCATATGTGTTAATAACATGTGCCTGCTACTATGAATACTAATATTGAATTGTTATCTAGACATTCTCTACTAGAATATGATGTTCAATTCAGGGAGTGTTTTAATGTAAAAAATACACAGTTTTATTCATTTTATTGATTAAACAATGGCCAAATCGCAGTCTCTCTATTTCATTTGTGTGACTCTTCAGTCCTTTTCTACCCTGGGTAGTAAAACATTTAACTAAAAAAGCCAGAAGTATTTCTTCACAGAATTGTTCATAGATTTATGAAAAATTTGCTATTTAGACCTATTTTGGACCACCCTGTATTCAAAATAAAAGGAACTTTAACGATATTCATGTAGTTCATTTTGATAATCATTTTCTTTTAAATTAAATGGTCCATGCTAACTAAATTTCATAGAATATTATATACAAACATTAATTTTATGCATTATTTCATCATAATTTTAGACACCCTGTACTTTTCCTGTGTACATTTTGGGCAAATGATTCTTAGCAAATTTGGTAGCACCTTCTGCGGTTGTTCTGATTTTGGTGACTATTTTCAGCTAAACCCTAATTGTACAAACTATCAAACTATTTTGTGAGGAGCAAAAACGATCAAATTTGTTATGTTCCACCCTGTAAAAATTGTACACACCCTGTATAATTTGATTCTTTTTTGCAAAAATAAAAAACCTTGAATCTTAAGCTTTCCAACAATATATAGTTTGTGGGTCATTAAGTATGTAAAACTTAAGTTTTGTCCCGTTTAATCAGAATTGGTGCATTTCTCAACATTATTAGAAGTGAAACTTTTTTTTGGACCAGTTTGTGACTTCTGACCACATCAAGACATGATCATGATGATGAGGTCGTTCTTGTGTCAATTCAATATTAATGATGTTGCAGTTATCTCCATGGGCAAAATCGTTTCGACCTTTGGAGCTATAAACCGGCTTAGTGTAGATAAACTCAAGTATCTAGAGAAAACTACCAGTACTTAACTTAAGTATAACAAATTACTGCATGCATCAATAATCAATAATCAATAATCATCTTAGCACTGCCCAGCAACAGGGAACGTGTTAAACCGTGCTTACAAGGTATTCTAAGCTGGATAGAGCAAAAAAACTGTCAGTCATTCAAAGGGGCGGTCCACATAGTTCCCGGGATCCAATAGGATTGCATTTTGGTGACATGTTAGAAGGGAAAATTACCCGTCGGTGACTGAATGTTACAGGTTGCTAGCTTAATTGGTTCGTGTGTGGCGCTCTTCTAAAAACACAGTGCACAAACGGGCTGAAGTTTGCAGAAATTGGTAATTGATATAACACGGCGGGAGAAAGAACGGCACTTCAACCGACACTGTCATGAAAATATCCCCGGTCCACATAGCTATCATTATTATTTTTCAAGCTAAAAAAGATAGGTTAAAGAGTAGTAAATTCTGCAGAAGATGATCCATGTTATAAGTGTTTTGAACATATACTTTTTACACAGGGTCCATAACTAGTTGATAGTGTATTTCTTCAACACGGAGCGTGAGGCTAAGGTCACGGTCCAATTACACGGGTCTGTGTGGCGTGCATACGGAAAACGGACAATAACTGCAGTAGTGTTGCGCTGCTTGCTCTGCTTTTATTACCCTTTTGCGGACGTGGCAGAAAAAGTATACACGTCGAAGAGGGCGAACGCAACCAAGCTTACACAACATGGAGCAAATGTGCGTGCTAACAATGGCACCACCGAGAGAAGAGACGAACCTCCCAAAGATTCCCATCGCTTGACACATCACAGGCAGTTTTGAATACCACAAAACGGCTCTTTTCAGAGCCACCTTATTTTCGAGAAAGAGAAAATAACCATACAAGCCAACTTCACCGATATTGTGTTGGGCGATACTGGCACATTTTTAATGTTCTAGTATTGGGCGATACTGGTACATTTTTCATGTTCCAGTATTGGGCGATACTGGAACATTTTTCATGTACCAGTATCGACCGATACTGGTACACATTCTACCAGTATCGACCGATACTGGAACAAAATAATGTACCAGTATCGATCGATACTGGTACATTATTTTGTTCCAGTATCGGGCAATACTGGAACATTTTGAACGTGCCAGTATCGAGCGATACTGGAACAAAATAATGTACCAGTATCGAACGATACTGGGTGTTCTAGTATTGGTCGATACTAGTACAGTCTAGTATCTGGGAGCTAAAGTACACTTTTTCCTACACATCTTCCCGCTTTATGTTCTACTATATACAGGGTGAGGCGGAAAGAGCAGGCACTTTCTTTGCAAAGATGTCACAAAATGTTCAGGTATGCATCAGGGTTTTAAGCTTTTTCCTGAAGGGGTAAAACATATTTGTTTTAACCCTTAAATGATTTTAAACATGTATCTGAAGGGGCGAAATATTTTCTGAAGGGGTACTTTTTATTATGGATTTTCCCTTGTATACCTGGTAATAATCCACCAGTCTTTGAACTGGAGGTCTGACAACCATTTTGTTTGCATTTCGATGTAAGCTTATAATGGATGCGTGCACGTTTACAAGATCTACTTTCTGCCCCACCATCCAGTAGTACTATTGGCATCAGGTTGAGTATCAGCCTCAGGTATAGGTATTTCCAACTCCTTATCTGCTGACAGTGCATCAGATGATTCCCTATCCTGGCCGCTGTTAATTTCTCTTTGATTTTTCTTTTTGAAATAATAGTGACATTTTGATTTCAATTTTGTGACACTGACCGCCAACCGGGCACTGCCACTGACAGTTCCTCGTGTGTGAAAATCGCCCGAAGTTATGCACATGTACGATTGTACAGCGACAATACTTATCAACGGTAAACGATGTACGGCTAATATGAAACATGCACACTATCGCATGGTCATTTAGCGCTGACTTCATCGAAACAGCAGTACGAACAATATTGATTTTATGAACTGTGCTTTTAACTACGAGAGGGAATGCAAGGTTAAAGGTCTTGTACATGCAAAGTGTAGGGTCAAATGTTGCCTCATTCGCATCCTCTACCTAGCGAGGCAAAGTTACAAATACGAATTCCAATCATTGTTAAAATATAAGCCATGACAGTCAATGGTTTGGAAAAGAGACTGTTTAAAAATAATATTGGGTGAATGGTGATTTCGTTGGTTTCAAGCGAAATTCTGTATAATAATGTAGTGAAATTGCAGTACATTGGAGCTGAAGAACTACAGAGACTACTAGAGTGTGTCAACGGTTAAAAAAAATCGGTAATCTGAGCATGTACATTTACAATTTTTTGTACGCGCTGCCGTAGGGGGCAGAGCTTTGAGGGAGTATGATGGGTGACTGAACGTGGAAATATGCGCACTTTTACGCGTAAAGAAATCCCTGGTATGCATATCCAAAAACGTGTTGGATGTAGAATTCGACATGCATGACAATGTAGTCAGTACTGCATGTATTGTTTGTTTGTTATGTAAACAACTGGCTTGGTTTTCATTACATATGAGGGGTAAATCTAAAGCCAATATTAATCATGCGGCCCTGGGTTTTGGCTAGGAATGGGAGACAGCGGCATGGTAAATGTAGAACAGGAAAAAAAGAAAGAAAAAAAAAGCCTCCCTCCCGCCTCACTTTTCAAAGACCCATGCTACGAGAATCGAACTCTTTTTTTTTAAGTGGCCTTATGGCTTTAAATTAATCAATTGATCAATCACAAAGTCAAATTAACAGATTATAATTATCAGAATGTTTTGAAATGTAAGTTAATATTAATATTGATAAGAGTATATTTGGCTATTTGCCATAAAGAGAGGATGTATCTGGAGATGTGCCATTAAAATAAAATATATTTGGCCATAAGCCATTAAATATGAATGATTGCATGAGCAGGTTGGATTTCCCCAGAATTGTGTAACAAACATATCATATTATTAGTAAATACAGAATGAAAACTGAAACTAAGTTTTTACTTCTTTATACGTGATACACATAATTTTATGTTATGTTGTTTACTTTTATAAAAGGGGTGGGGAGCTTAATTTATGACTTGATTTTCTGTTTTATTTGATGCGCTTCTGTGATTAGCAATAAAGGTGTAATTTCTGAACCAGGGGTAAATGTGACGCAGCACATCAAAAGGGGGGGGGGGGGGGGGGGGACTTTGCAGCTTGTGTTTTTCCAAGACATGAAAACAGAAAAGAACTAAGTGTCATTTTCACTCATAAAATCTGAATACCTTTAAATAAATTTTGATAAATGTTGTGTCATAAAAGCTTAAAAAATGTTCTAAGAGCACACATAATAAACTCAAAATTGCCTTAACCTGCAAAGTCCCCCTTGTTGATGTGTTGTATCACAAATTAGATAGGGGTACAATTATTTTTTGAAATTAAGCTAGTACTATAATGGACTTACCATTGTTTCTGTGGGCTGCTTCCTTCGTATTCTTTGTCCATGTAGCCTCTCTCTACCATCCAATCATCTGACAGAAATTTAGTCCTGGGTAAAATATACAAGGAGGCAAAAGTTTTAACAAACTGTGTGGAAACAACTACCAATCCGTTTTTGCTTATTTTATGGTTTTATGTATTTGAAACAGAAACCTGGAGCTTTGTAGTCTACCAGGGATTTTCCATCTCCTGGCACAAACAAAGTAGAGTTTTCATAAACTGGGTGCTCACATCTACCGATCAGTTCTTGCTTCTTTATTAAAACAAGCAGACAAAATATCACGTATGCCACACCACCAACCAACCAACCCTATTCCAAGAAGTCCCTACAAAGCCTCATGTATCGCACAAGCTTGGGATATTCCCTAGCGCCAACTGCGCATGAGCAGGGAGCTTGGCCCACATGTATTCCAAATACCAAACACAGACCAGATCTAGGGATGTGGATATAAGTTTCCATTATTATTATTATTATTATATAAAATGCAGTAATTTCATTGGCCTATCCCTGCCTATGGAGCTCTGTTTGGTAGTCTTCCAGGTGAACTATGCATTAGTGTATGAGCATACTTATGAATACATGTACAGCTTATGGCAGTTTAAAAAAATGTTTGTTTCCAATTTGTGTTATAATCAAATATATTAAAATTTAATTATGAATTATGTATTTTTTGTCAAAACAAATAATTGTTGATAATATCAAAACATTCCCTCGCGTTTTATGCGACTTCAAAATGTACATGCTCAGCGTCGTGCGCCTGTTGTTTTGGTATACAGTGCAGCACCTCAAGACCGCGTCCAACATTTTGATGAACGCGAGCACTCAGATCAACAACCATTTGTTTCAAGTTTAGTAGTATAGATGAGGTGAATCGTTGTCAGTGCCTGGCACAGGTTATTGTTCCAAAACTAAAGGAGAAAAAAAGGGTTAGGCAGTTATTGTAGCAGGGTGATGATACGTCAAAGAAAAAAAGTAACACATTTAACATTTTCTTTGAAATGGATATTCAAACCGATATTTTATGTTTTATGTGACACTTACATGTAATTCCTAACAGAGTCTGC
This sequence comes from Ophiura sarsii, assembly GCA_035610835.1. Lineage (NCBI taxonomy): Eukaryota > Metazoa > Echinodermata > Ophiuroidea > Amphilepidida > Ophiuridae > Ophiura > Ophiura sarsii. The sequence goes on from CM069449.1 coordinate 58,967,502, forward strand.
AAGTATGACCACACATCGTTGACCCTCCTTGAGTGACTGGGCAGCATGTACAGCTGCATACATGGCTGACCCACAGCTACCACCTGTCATCATACCAAAGAAAAATATTTATAAGGCGACCAAAAAAAGGGTTTATCCTTCATGTAATTCTGCACGGAATTAGCCTAGCACAAAATATGTGTTAAACTGTGTTAAACTGTGTTAAAGGATTAGACAGCTTTATTCAGTAATAGAGGCTCAACACCAGTCGAACTCATGAATAACACTTAAGGATACACCAAAAAAGCAACCCTGTTCTACAGGACTTTCCCCCTTGAAAATGACCCTAAAAATCAAACAAATCTGTAAAAATCTTACCATATTTTGACAAGTCAACAAAATTATTTGGGTCGGCATTCATTTGCATGTGAAAATCTTTTCCACTGATTACTAAAACAAATGGTTTGGTCAGGCCTGTAGAACAGGGTTTCTTTTTTTTGTCGCCTTAGTATATTTGTTGTTGTACTACACTTTCATTTAGGGATGAAATGGTGCCTGAAGATACCAAAATCTTCCAAGAGAAAATACCCATGTAGCAATTCCATTTGACTCAATTTGCAACTGAATTTTGACAATGTGTTATTGTTGATAATGTGTTTTGTTCACAATGTGTATTGTTGACAATGTATTTTGTTCACAATGTGTACTGTTCACAATGTGTATTGTTTGTTCACAATGTGTATTGTTTGTTCACAATGTGTATTGTTTGTTCACAATGTGTATTGTTCACAATGTGTATTGTTCACAATGTGTATTGTTCACAATCTTAGTATTCACAAATGGGATTTGTGACATTCTGTCAGATTATTGGGGAAAAGGACCCATGTTTATACCAAATTACAAAACGGGATGATAATACTAACTATTTTAGTTGATTTTGCGCCAATTTTAGCTGATTTTTCCCAAGGCAATTATGTACTTTTGAATGGAGTGAAAACAGCCATATATTGAGGGCATCAAAGCAATTAGGTGTGGCACGGAAGCAATTAGCTTCGATGGCAATTAGTTTCTATGTCTTAGATTAATTTGAGCCCTGATACATACCCAAGAAAACAAATATCCATTCTTACCGCACAGAAATCCTTCCTCCCTGATCATCCGCCTGGACATCATAAATGATTCTTTATCTGAACTTTTATACCATTGATCCACTACGGACCTATCCAGCACAGTGGGGACGAAATCATATCCGATTCCTTCCACGTCGTAACCTGTTACATCAGAATTGTTAAGTTCTTCTGGCTGCGCAAGGATGGATCCCATGGGATCTACGCCAATAACCTGAGCAAGGGAATAATAATAACAGTAAAGGTATATGTTAAAGGGTAACATAAAGGATCACTTTTTGGGGGCTATGATTTTTGTTTCACATCAAGATATTTTGGTATCGGAAGAATCCCCATATTTTTCTCATTATGTCTGTAAAATATTAGGGGCCAGAAATGTTCCATTTGGAAATTATAGGCTAACATGTGGTGAATTACTGCCAAAGGTGGTTAACCACCAACCGGTCTGTGTACTACTCAATGGACACATGTCTTTTGACCTTGCGCTTCTAAAAATAGAACCATTGGAGTTATGCAACTCGAACTTTGGAATACGACTTTTTTGAGGATGACCTTTCATGTCGAATAGAAAACTTCAAGTTGAAAATCGGAACATCTACCTTTAAGGATAAGAAGAAAAATAAGAAAAAAATATTGTAATTCCCTAAATCATTCTAAGTCAGAGTCATTCACATTTTTCGTTGTAAGTACGAGATGGGCAATAATCACCCTTTCCTCTTTTCCCTCTCCTACTCCCCCACCCCCCCCCCCCCCCCCCCCCCCCACGGGACCAGGCTACATCACTGTCAAGACCCGAGTGTAATTTCTTTTTAACCCCTTGTTTAAGCAAACAAAATCTTATTTTATTTAGGCTTTTAGGCTTTATCTAACACAATAAGGCCAAAAAAATAAAAGTAATGTTGTCCTCCACAGCTTTCAGAGAGGAGGGGCGGGCGGGCGGATTTTTTAATATTTTTAAAAATTTTATTTTACCAGCGGAAGCTCAAAGTTCAGCCAACAAGAAGTTGAAATCACTCGAAGAGTCGCACATATATGTTATAAACACTTCATTTAATATTCAATGCCATTTAAACTGTTAAAAAAAAAAAATCTGAAAAAAATAAAATCTAAAAAAATAAATTAAAAAAATAAATTAAAAAAATTGGAGCGGCCCTAAATTTGACGAGCGGGCAGTTGAGGACAACATTGCAATATTTTTGTTGGGGCCTAATTTCATTGATAATTAAAACACGGGGATAGGCCAATGAAATTACTGCATTTTATATCAACATCCCTGGATCTGGTCTGTGTTTGGAATACATGTGGGCCAAGCTCCCTGCTCATGCGCAGTTGGCGCTAGGGAATATCCCAAGCTTGTGCAATACATAAGGCTTGCAGGGACTTCTTGGAATAGGATTGGTTGGTGGTATGGCATACGTGACATTTTGTCTGCTTGTTTTAATAAGCCCTTGAGTGACACCAAAACAACAACTGTGGAAATTACAACATCGCGGGATAAACCTGCTCATCTTCAATAGTGGAAATTACAACATCACGGGATAAACCTGTCATCTTGAATAACTTGTAAATAAAATAATAAATAAATAAAATAAAATGGATTATTTCAATTTTTGCCACTGTTCTAGATTATGTTTTGACATGACAAGTAACAGTACCGGGAGAAAGGAAATCATCCGGTCATGATAAATTTCTTAATAAAATTAGGTAGGTTAAAGATGCATTCATCGTGTCTTAACAGTTTAAAGGCATATTATGTGATCTTTTACAGGGAACATCCTCTATTCATGATTTGTTTTAGAAAGTAAAATTTCTTGCAGATTTACATTTCTGATCATAAATCATAAATATATTCTCAGATACAGAAGAATAATACGATTCCTAATTACTTCAAAATCATGGTTTTAGAGTGAAAAATAAGCGCATAGACCTGACAGTTTATTTTCACTCTTTAAACCATGATTTCGAAGTAATTAGGAATCGTATCGCTCTGTAACTCAGAATATATTATGATTTATGATCAGAAATGTAAATCTGCAAGAAAATCTACTTTCTAAAACAAATCATGAATACAGGGCGCCCCCTGGAAAAGATCACATAATATGCCTTTAAGTCAATAAAGAGGCTTTGAACAATTATGTTGACATGTCGGTTAAATATGTATAAGTTGTTCCATGAGTGCCTGTGAGGGCATGAATGGAACATTTTACTTGTACGCCTACATGGTCAATAGTCCAACTGTGTCAAACTTGATTAATAATGAGGGCTCACCGAGTTGTTATGATTTCAATACCAACAGACTGGTATGCTCCATAAAAACAGGCTGGTATTAACCACACATCATAATAAATACACACTTAACTGGGAAAATGTCATATTTAACCCTTTTTCAGTTGGTGCATAGTTGAACCCTGACAAGGAGTTATTTTTAACTACCTATTTTTAAGTGTGTAGCGGATAGTTGGCCAGACATATCTGTCATCACTGGTCTGGTCCTTGTCTGGTGGTTTATCTGGCTATGTTTTTTATTATTACCCTATCATTGAATTCCTCTGGTATAAATTGTATGAGGATTTTTTATTTTATCAGTAGGGTATTCAACATAGTGTCTGTTTGACAACAACACTGGTTCATGGATCATGTACATGGATCAAGTGAACATGGCCAATATTTCCACTGTAAACAAAGAGCTGAAATCATAGAGCTGAAATCATAACCTTGAGCGAACAAAGCGACATATCGTTAAGGCAAATAGATGTTGATGACAACCCTAGTAATTGGCAACACTCCAATGATTCTTTCTCAATTCTTTTGTGCAAATCCCTTTTGATGTCTTTCAATAAAAGACAAATTCAAAACCTCATGAATATGTGCGATGCAATCAAATGCCGTCCTTAACTGGTTGTCTGGTACGCACAAATAGGCTCAGGTCACTTATGGAGAACCAAGTACCGCCGCGTAAACATTAATCACTTCATGTTTTATGCATATCAAATTCGATAACCAAAACACGTTTGTGTAATGCCACGAATGCATGGCGTATTTGCACAACGAAGTAGATATGTGACATGCGAGTGGTTCGCTCGCACAATTTTTGAACAGACTGATTGATTTGTAATGGGTGAAGCATTGTTAAATTGCCGTATAGTGTAACTGTTTAAATGAATAATTAATAGAACAGGTAACATATGTATCATTAAATGACGGTTTTGAATCAGGATAATGACTTTGATCCATTGTTTTGTCAATAACTGTGAAGAATCGAAACATTTCACTTTGGGACCTCTGAATTTCCCTCAGGGTGTACCTCAGGGCTATTGCCTTCTAAAATTCCTCGGTTCCATTTAGTGAAAATGTTATGATTCTTCACAGTTACCTCTAAACATCTGATACGCAGTCATTATCTTTGAAATGTCTACACCTAGTAATTCAAACCCAGAAGCATTTTCTTAAAATCAATACCGATAATACCCCAGTGGTGATTTTGAGAAAAGAAACTATATCAGAAGGAAAATTGGACCAAATAATACAGGGAAAACAGGTTTTTGCCAGCGCTGAGAATCAAATTTGGGTTGCTGGAATTTTGCTTGAGTTGATAACTGCTATACCACTGATGAGTCGTGCAAATCCATTACCCCCTGGTAATGGTAATACAATTAGTTTGATTAAGCAATCAGCAATGTAACATTTTAAAGAAAAACCTTGGCCTATATATCCATCAAAACAGTTACTTCCAAAGATATTCAAACATTTTTAATTCTTAAAAAGTATTCTTAACTTATGTTTGATTTATTTTGTTCACACCCCTTGAAATTGGATAGATAGTAAGTAAGTAAAACCCCTTAAATTAGTGTCTAACCGATCAGCTCATGTCAACCGATCGCCGATCATTTCCTCTTTGATCGGCCGATCCGATCCGATCACCGATTAAATGCGCAAGTGAACTGCAATGCCTAAATAACAGTACATTTCCCTCGTGTGTGTTGCCGTACATAAGTGTAAATCTGAGACCATAATAACTATTATGGTCTCAGGTGTAAATATAGTAGCATTTGTGTACTTAGCAAAGCAGATTATAACGAGTGAAAAACAAGTTCAAATTGTTTAAATAAAAAATATAATTATTTACTCTTTTTATTTATCGTGTTTACCTGGTCCATGTCTCGAAGGACACCTGTCAATCAAGTGTCAAGTCATTGTTTACATTTTACAAACGTTGCGATTGCGAGCGGCTTGCCCAGTACGACCGACCATGTGTGGTGTTGCAGCTTTGCACACGGCACGCTGGGTATTCCCACAATTCTTTCTTTGTTGCAAAAATACATCATAATTCATAAACACAGATACCTGATAGTAAATTAATGTATTTGAGATTTTCAATATATTTAATTCTATCCATAAACCTGAAGTTTTAACTTAGTTTAGTGAATCTTTTAGTATAGAAGTGAAACGTAGCCTAGCCAATGACAAGCCTTGTTTGATAACGCCTTTGGCGGGCCATGACATGGGTATTTCGCGTAATAAAAACGAAAACAAAACATTGAACGTACATTATCTGAATCCCGCCGATCGAACTAATCTGAAAACAGGCGAGTTTGAAAGGATTTGTACCCTTATAGGCTTCGCTAAATTCACATGGTTAAACTAATTAACTAGTATATGTTATGTGAAGAAGTAAGAAGGCGAGTTTGAGAGGAATTTTAGCGGAGAAAAGACGACATGATAAGATCGGTTAGACACTACCTTAAATCCCCCCCAAATGGGTGCAATTCTCACGAATGATAGCCAGGTGTGTCTGTGGGGGGGGGGGGGGGGGGGGGTGGGGTGGGGTGTGGGGGTTGGACATGCCACTTACTTTGCATTTGGGGTTCCTTTCTTTCATTTTTCTTCCTAACCCGCAGATCGTTCCTCCTGTTCCAGCACCAGCGACCAACATGTCAATCTTACCTAGAAGAAACAAAGATCATAATCCATAGCTTAATTTTCATCCACAATAAGATTGTTATAATAAGTCTTAAGGTGCGTTCACACCACGCAATATTTGCCATGCGATGCGATAGCCTTAAATCCGCCGCAGGGTACGGCAATTCATCGCAGGTCAAGATGGTAGCTAGTGCCGTGTGGCAAAATAGGTGAACGTCAGCGTTAACATAATGGGTTCACACAGTTGAATACTCCATTGCAATGATGCACCGCAACACACAATAAATAACGTCTAGTGTAAATGGAGGTATAATTCAAGTATAGCTTCTGCATGGTGGGAAAAGAGCACTCATTTAATTTGGTATTTTTATTTTTATTGTACATATGTAAACCTAGGTAAATAATATAAACCCAATTTACATAGGATCTGATTTTTTTTCTTCTTTATTTTATTTAAGACTAAGAGCCATACATGGATGAATACAATTTTTGTTGATAAAGAAGGCGAATTTGTATACTATTATGGTGGGTGAAAATGGCAAATTTGTAATGACTACTGATTACTGGGTGAAAAAGCAAATTTGTAAATCAGTAGTTATTTGGATATTCATGATTTGATGATTGTTAACGTAATAACCTCCACCAAGGGAGCTGTTTTTGTTTTTGTTTGGAGAGGGGAGGAGTTGCAAAAAAACTCAACTTCATGATCACTTACCGTCACACTGTTCTAAAATCTCTTCTGCCGTCGAGTCATAATGCGCCAGCGGATTCCCAGAATTCCTATACTGATCCAAGATGACGGAATTGGGAATTTCTTGGTTCAGTCTTTGCGCCACCGATATGTGAGACTCGGGACTGTCAAATCGGGCTTCCGTCGGCGTCCTGACGATTTCTGCTCCCAGCGCGCGGAGCACATCCACTTTCTCGTTGCTCATCTTCTCTGGCATGACGATGATACAACGGTAACCCTTCACGGCGGACGCTAGAGCGAGTCCAATTCCTGGTAGGAGAATAATCAATTTTAAGTATAAATTATGCTTAGTATTCAAACTGTTTAAAACCTGTCAATTTTACATGGTAACCCTGTACTCTTCCTCACCAACTACACTACTATATACTAGGAGCGATTGTGGCGTGATCAGGCAGGCCATTATATGAGACCCAGCTAACTCAATTAGGGACGCACCATTTCATTTTCAGGGGGGGTAGGAAGTTGGGTTCGGGGAGAATTTTTGTTTTTTTGGCTGCCGCAAGGGGTGAATTTTTTTTTTTGCGCCGCCTGAGACGGCGATTTTTTTAATTTTATGTATCCATTCATATTGAGTTGGGTGGGGGTAGAATTTTTTTTTTTTTTTTTTTACTCATCAGGGGGTGATTTTTTGTTTGTTTTGCCTGCATAGAGGGGGAATTTTTTTTCTTCCGAAAACTTCCTACCCCCTGAAAATCTAATGGTGCGTCCCTTAGATAGGAGCTGCACAACCATGCACACAACCCAGGTTTGGTTCCCGGTGCAAGTCTTGTCTATAGGGAAATGGGACACCATTGAACCTTGTTTGTTTGCATAGGAAAAAACATATTTAAGCCCTCTCAAGTTCAATTCAAGTGTCCTCTTTTACACTAACATATTTCATAACTTACTCAAGAAATTAGGCATGGGTATCACCAGTATTTCTTTGACGCCATATCGCTAGAGAAAATTATCATGAAATATGATAACGAAGATAAAATAGGCAATCTCAAAACCCATTAATTTCACCAATTTTCTCCATCAAAATCAATTAATTTTTAGCTGTTTGTTACAAGGGTATATGTAAAATTGGGAATGTCCACAACAAATCGAGTACTAACCTATTTTTTTCCAACAAGATTCTAAATTTTGTTCACGATTTTAAATTCAAAATCCAAACACACAAAAAAAGCGTTCAAATTATGTTTCACATACAATATGTCTTAATGTTTGCTAAAAAGCCCTGGTCAAATTGATTTGTAACAGCTAAAATACAATGTTTTGATAAAAATATCCATAAATGTGACATTACCAGTGTTGCCTGATGTGGGCTCAATCAGTGTGTATCCTGGTTTCAGTCTCCCATCTCTCTCTGCCTCTTCTATCATCCTCAGACCAATACGATCCTTCACACTGCCACCGGCATTGAAAAACTCTAACTTGGCCACTGTTGAAAAACAAAAAGCAAGAAACAATTATGAATTATGAAATGAGATTATAAAACATTCAGTATGCTTATTGTATGTGTTTCAATGGGGAATACAAAATCTGATTAACCCTGAAGGGAGGCAAAAAACCCCAAAAAACCTGTTCTACGGGCAAACGGAACTCTCACACTCAGGTAGGCTATGTCATTGGCTGTTTGTTTGTTGTTATTTTTTTCACTTTCAATTATTGGGTGAAATGTTGGTGAATTTCAAAACATTTTTGAAAGTTTCAAAAATGTAAAATAAAAAATAAATAACAGATTTCAACAACAAAAACCAAGAGAAAAAAAAGAGAGCCTGCAGAACTGTGTATTGTTATCTTCTGAGGGGTGTAATTTAGTTCAAAGCTGCTGCAAATAGAATCCTTTAAAGTTCAGCCAAAATGATGATTCAAGTTTGTTTTATTCGATGGAGGATATTGTAAAAAACAAAATACAAAAAGAATTACCCTTTAATATAGCACCAGAAACAAAATATTGAGTCTCTAAGCATGCATAATTTGTATCATATTGATGATGGCAGGTTACTACCCTGTATACATCATAGATGTTACCCAGGCTCGCACTCAGAACCTCAATAGGTCGGTAGGGTAAGCATCCACTCATGACTTTTGTTTGTGCCAACCTATCGACCGAGACCTGCATCAATACCGAGTTGGGAGTAACCCACACTAAAAGAGAAACACTGGCAATTATGATTGATTTTATGTTTATCTTTTTCCCTGGACAATATTTAAGGAAATCCTTTTTGCATTACATTCTTCTAAACATAGCTCATCGAATAAAATATACATGAAACACCATTTTGGTTCACCTTTAAAGAATGACTGCTAGGCTCTCAAGAGGCTGGTGGCCTACGTGTTGAGTTTCAGTTTTAGAGGGGGAATTTTAATTCAGGTTTTAGTTTCAGAACACTTATATAAACAAACATAGGTAAAAGTCATACAGGAAGAGAAAACATGTGACTAGATTCCAAGAAAAACATACACCGCTGTGTGTCTAGCTGATCATGAATGTTCAAACAAACTATGACCAGGAGAAATAAATAAACATTCTGTAAGTATGTCAAGTCCAAACCATTTTGGGTCAGTATTCATTTGTACATGAAAAAAAACCTTCTAAAAAAATGGGTCAGTAGGGCTGTAGAATAGGGTTTTTTTCCTGGTCGCTAAGAGGATTTATTTACAAGATTTTATTTTTGTACATTTTGTTAAATTATCATTAGGGAGTGTTCAAAATACTTTGGTGGGGGGGGTTGGAAATTTTTGAGCCTCGGACATATTTTTGTTCTTGATCCCCCCAAACACCGTTAATTTTGTTCTTGATCCCCTTCTTTTATGATGATTTTTCTTCTTGATCATTCCTTCTTCACTGTCTAAGTTATCGAGCAATATTAGATTCGACCGCGCACGAAATTGTACAATGTGGGTTATTTTGTGCGCTGAGCGTGGAGTGGACAAATGTTAACCATTTTTGTGTGCGCGCGAAGCGTCAAAAAAACGTGGACTTTTTTATCCCCTCTATTAAGTACCAATTTCTTTGTGTAATCCCCCTTTTGAGGGACATTTTTTTCTTCTGATCCCCCATCCATTTTTCCAATCCCCCACCAAGGTATTTATGAACACTCCCTTAGTGTAATTCTGCATCGAATTAGCCCACCACAAAATTATCTGTGAAAGAATGAAAGGTATATGTTCCGATCACTTTAGATTTTTTTTCACATCAACATATTTTGATATAAAAAGAAAACCCATATTTTTCTCATTATTTCTGTAAAATCTTAGGCGCAAGATATGTTCCATTTAGACGTTATAGGCCAAAATGCAGTGAATTACCGCCAAAGGTGGTAACCACCAATTTGTGTTTTTACCACTCAATGGGCAAATATCATGTCACCTTGTGTTTCTAAAATAAGAACCATTGGAGTTATATGCAACTCAAACTTTGGAATATGACTATTTGAAGGATGACCTTTCATGTAAAATAGAAAACATCAAGTTCAAAATCGGGCCAGAAATCGGAACAGCTACCTTTAAAGAATAATAGCTTCCACATCGACTCATAGATGGCAACTTTGATCTTGGAAGGGGAGCTGCTAGACTCTGGGGAATTTCAGGTTTTAGTTTCAATTCAAAACACTTTCATAAACCAACGCAAACCACATAAGTGAGACTGTAATAGGATGCATAGGTATGTCATACAGAATGAGGAAACATGTGACTAGATTCAAGAAAAGAAACATGTAAAAAAACCTACATGGAGTGCTGCTGTTAGGCTATTAAAAAACCCTTTTGTCTCAAAGCTCTTTTCAAGTTTTTCAAAACCTAATGCGGAATGCGTTTTTTTAATTATTATCATTTTATTTTAAAATATAAAATATTGAAATCCTTGTAAAAGTGAAATTTTGGGATTTTTAAAAAAATAAAAAGGAAAAAAAGGTTTTCAAGATTTTTGTTTTTCTAATGCGCATCAATAAACTAACGCACGCGGGAGCTTTGAGACAATTTTTTTTAAAAATTTAGCCTTATATTAAATTGTGTCGATATATCACATTTTTTAACACAAGTCACCACTCATCATAAAAGGTGCGGTTCGAAACGTGTGAATTAAACCTTCGATCTGACCAGGTGACACAGTTATTGTACCACTGTGGAACACTATCTGTAAAACATTAATAAGGACTATGTTCAATCGTTCATGTTGTCTGCACACAAAAAAGTAGACTTGGGTGAGTGAAATTCAATCAATTTTTCATTGAGTTGAGTGGGTTGGATAAGAAACATTTTCCACTAATTTATAAATACTAAAGAGTGCAATTCGTGCAGACCTAAATGAGCTTTAAAGGCATGAATGGGCACATAAAAAAGTATTAAAGAATCACCATTTACCGTGACGCTGCGTAAGGCAACGATAAAAACACCCTGTTTATCAGACCCGACCAACCCATTTTTTTCTTTGATTTTTCAGCAATTTTTTTCTTCTATTAAATGTTTTGAAAAAAATAGGAAATTTTGGATTTTGATGTTGAAAATTTCAACATTCTTGACAAAAAAATCCTGATTTATTTAGGTCAAATACAAAAATCAAATGCCCGACCCCAGGGATGTACTTTCGCGACATCCTGCGAGAATATTTTTGCGAGAATCCTTTTTACTGAATTTAAATTCCGCATTTTAAACATTTAATGTACTTTTGTTATTAAGAACAATCATCATTTTAATTTCAACTTGAACAGTTTAGAGTCAAATACCAGTCATCTAAGGTCCTGTTTTGAACTTAGAAAAAAATTAAAAATTAAAAAAATTATTATTATTATTTTTTTGTTGTTGCGAGAATCCACCTGGATTCACGCGAAGTGATTTTACGCGAATCGATTCACGGATTCGCGCCGAAAGTACATCCCTAGACCCTACCTGAGAACATGGGTTTATTTTTGTCGCCTAACAGTATCCTCACCAAACCAAAACATCTAACTTACATAATTCACATTTGAGACCAAAGCTCTTCCCGATGTTGTTGACTCTGACAAGCGGCGTTTGTCCAACCATCTTCAACACGTTGGGCAGAATGGATTTTCTTTCTTCTGTAAATGTGCTATAAAATGAATCACAAGAAAACATGCACTGAATTAAAGGTAGATGACCCGATCACATTTTCGTAACACAGAATTATTTCAAACATACGGAGATTTTCATATCATGAAAGCTCGTATTTTTCTCATCATCATACTGAAATTTGACGGCCTAATTCTGTATAATGACAGAGAAATCGACGAAATAGCGTTGAATTACCGCGAATGGTGGTTACCACCGATATAGTTTGTGTACTACATGTACTCAATGGGTACAGTTCACAGCATCTTGTGCGTCTAAAATAAGCACCATAATAGCTATGCATCTCAAATTTTGGGACACGACGTTTTTAAGGATGACCTTTCATGTAGAATAGAAAACTTCAAGTTGAAAATCGGAACATCTACCTTTAAATATCGATTTTTAAGCATCACTCATAATTAAAATAACATTGCTAACTCGCTGATGTTTTTCCGGCCCTTCAGCATACATTATATTTATAAAATTGTATAACTAAATGGTTATACATAGGAAGTGTTGCTTTTATACATGTTCAGGTCAGGGGGGGGGGGGGGGGTAAGGAAGGAAATTAGATATAGTTCTTAAACCTTCACATCTGAGAATTAGGATGATTAAACCCCTTTCAATGGAACAGGTGACTTCCTTTGAACTATGTGCCAGCTCGCACTCGTTCTGGACAAATGCAAGAAGCTACATCTAAGTGCTCTTGGGGAGACAGATCTATATTAGCTGTTGCAGCTCCTCGTCTCTGGAATGAACTTCCTATCCATATAAAAACTGCAAAAACTGTTACTACAATCTTCCAAAAACTGTTGAAAACACAACGTGATGTCTGAGACCTTTTGTAATAATTAAGTAGTTTTATTGTTGTTGTTTATCGTTTTTTATTTATATTGTATTTTGTATGTTTGTGCCTTGAGCACTCTTATTTAGAGTGGATAAGTGCCTTGTCACTATTATCATTATAATTATTATTATTACCCCCCCACCTAAAGATTTTACAAATTTATCTTTTAACACTCAACAAAGATGAGACATCTATATATTGCCAGACAAAACCTCAGTGTGTCAAGCTCTCAATCGCAAAACAAATAAAGAATTCCATGAAAATGAAAAACAGGTGGCATATTTCCCTTTCTCCAATCAACAACATTTTAACGATAAATTGTTTTAATGATTAATTGCTTGATTGAAACGGAAGCTCCCCAGCAGCATTGCAATTAAACCCTCAAGCAGCATACTGTGTCGTATAAATAATATCCATCTATTGTAATTTTCCTAGTAGAAAGTCAACAGTAGTATTTCTTTAAAACAACTTATTTTAAAATCAAGAATATTGATTTTGCGGTATCAATACATCAAAATACAATATTATATTTTGGGATCATTTATTTAACATTATAAAATAATTTTACCTTTAAAAGAGTATGTTCCGATCACTTTGGGTTTACTTTTCACATCAACATATTTTGATATCAAAAGAAAGCCCATATTTTTCTGTAAAATCTTAGGCACAAGATATGTTCCATTTAGACATGCCCAAAATGCAGTGAATTACCGTCAAAGGTGGTTAACTATAACCCTTCATGTAGAATAGAGAACATCAAGTTGAAAATCGGGCCAGAAATAGGAACACCTACATTTAATAATATAATGTAACTTTCATGTGCACTTGTCAGCACATTTTAATGCTTCCATTTATTTTTGTGCTTTATGCATTACACATGCATTACACATTAAAGGTGGTTAACTATATAACCCTTCATGTAGAATAGAGAACATCAAGTTGAAAATCGGGCCAGAAATAGGAACACCTATCTTTAATAATATAATGTAACTTTCATGTGCACTTGTCAGCACATTTTAATGCTTCCATTTATTTTTGTGCTTTATGCATTACATATGCATTGTGCTTTATGCATAGTACACCATTGTGTACAAATAAGCAGTAATGGATATACGCAGTAATGGAAATACCCACATGACTGTCAACCCGGGGTTGACACTTGACAGTCATGTGTGTTGCAGCTCTATTAATAATATTGTGTGTACTGATCCGAATAGTAGTATTGCTTTATTCCGTAATAATAAGAGGGATTGGCCTGGTCACTCCTCGCTAGTCTAGTGGTTGAGATACACACCTTACTATGCAGAGGTCCATGGTTTGATTCTCACTAGGACCACTTTTTCAACTGATTTATTTGTAAAAGTTAGAGAAAGTCCACAAAGTGTGTAGTTCCTTCGTAGTCTACCACGGGTCGGTCTACCCCGGGTGGAAAGTCATGTGGGCATTTCCATCGCTGCATGGAAATACCCACATGACTGAAATTTTATTACAGATGAAAGGGAAATCCCCCGCCCCACATATTTGTATTTCAAAGATATCACATGGCTATTACAGATACGGGGTATGATAAATCCCCTTTCATGTACGTCACATTTGTATCAAAGATATCACGTGCCTATAAAGAAAGGTGGTTTTTTTTACAGATGAAGGGGAATGATTTCCCCTTTCATGCAATTCACATGGCTAGAAACAATTTGAAATGTTATTACAGATGAAGGGGATCATATATAGTTAGAGCAAAGACCTATGTCTGAGTCCCAGAGAGGGGGAGAGAGCGGGGGAGAGAGAGAGGGGGGGGGGGGGGCATGATTGCACCAGTTGTTTACTTTCTAGAGGCTACTTTTTAGATCTTTGAAAATATTGTAAAAGTGGAAATTTTCGTGCTACATTTATTGTCACGCTTTTCGCGTTAAAATCAGCAAGCGCGAAAATAAAAATGTGCGAATATGTTCATTCTGTATGTGCGAATATGTTCATTCTGTATGTAGGTCTACATTATGTAAGGAAGCCCTAAATCGCTAAAATAAAAAAGCAAAATTGTTCAATCAAAATGGGCAAAGCGCCAGAAATTGCACGCGCAAAAATATCCACTTTTACAGTACTATCTGTTCAATACAATGATTTTCAAAATAAATGCATTTAAAATTTAAAATAAATAACAATTAAAAAAACGCATTGATAAATAAATTATAAATATATAAATTTAAATAAAATAAATAAATTGGATGGAATGGTTTTGTGGGTTATTCGATACTAAACAGGGTGCAAATAAAAGTTGACAAATGTGGGCAATTAAAGGTAGGCCTACAGATTTGATTAAATAAATGTCTAAAGTAAAGGTGTTGTTTTTAGACCGTATCCGTGGTATAAAGTACGACTGTTTAAGAATGATAATAAAGGTGTTTTTAGACCGTATCCGTGGTATATTGTCTGACATAAATGTGTTCGGTAGTAGTATTTTGTGTATAGAACAACTCCACCTTAAAATAATACTTCCGCCTGCATTTATGTCCTCGACAATATAACATATGGTCTAAAACAATACCTTTATTCTTTACATGTTGGTTTCCAGTAACCTGACCGTCCGTGCAAAAACTTTGCGACCATAAAATTGTATCAACATTTGTGGCAAAATAAAATATATATATACTCTATCCACTGTTTGTAAGTTTCCAGGATAACATACGGAAATCTATTTAGAGAATAATATTTTTGAATGCACATCGCCAAGTCGATGCTCAAAATCAAGTAAATAGGCTCAAACTTTCCTGTTTCAAACTAAAGAAAAGCGTCTAGTAAAAACAAATGTCTATCACCTGTCAAAAATGTTACTAAGGGACTGTTTATTATTTATGGTGGAGGGGAGGTTGGGACAAATTCGAGACTTGTATGTTAAAATTACCTAACCCCCCCCCCCTACAGCTGAAACTGAAAATTACATTTCAAGTGTAATAATTTATATGGGAAAAGGGTTGAATGCTGGCGCTACATGTAGATAGAAATTAGATTCAAGCAATGTATAGTAGTGAGTGGTGCTGATAATTTCAATGTGAACTAATGCACATATCAACTGATGTCCCGGCCCCTGGGTACCCGGGGATGGCCGGGACTTGGCTACCCGAAAGCCGGGGAGTTGATCCTTTTTTTTGCCCGGGTGTGCCGGGACTTGTTATGGGAGTTCACGCATGTCCAAAAGCCGGGATTTTGGGCCGGGAGTTTGGCCGAGATTTGGCCGGGGTTAGCTTAAGAGATGGCCGTGACTTGCCGTGGCATTTCTTCCACTGGAAAGGGCCGCATAAGCGGTATTTGCAGCGTCTCGCGGCACAGGGGGGAGTGTGAGGGGGAAATTTTGAAAAAACGACCGACAAATGACTCCATTTGGTGCACATTTTTAACACTTTTTAGGCAGTACGGACATGCTAGAGTAAGCTTAATTTGTTTCAAATCGGCTCAGATTTATCCATGTGCTAGACCAAATACAAGCAATAAAACCTATGATTACTCACACAATTTTGATAAACTTTTTCCAACACATGTACGATTTTGATCGCTCGCCGCATGCAACAACAGGGGAAGCCCGCCCGGTCTATTTTGGTCTGATAAAAATATAAGTCAGATTCCATATTTGGCGAACCATAACCATGATAACACCATGTGACATCTAACAACCAATCACGATCAAAGTTTTTATCGACGATGTTTGATTGACAGTTCCTTGCTTTGGAAATTGGGACACCCCGAGGCGACCACAGCCATTGCGTCATCATGTGGGGATTCCCTATTCGATCGAGCGTGTTTACGTGCACAAAACGCAGAGTGCGGAGACCAAGAATTTAATTATTTTCTTTAAATCACTTGCAGAATATCAATAAAACACAATTGCAGGTATGATCGTGAGCCTTTTTACGCGCACGATCTAGACTTCGCCGCGCCTCGTAATTTTCGTAGCTTTAGCCTAGAATACCATGCCTGTTCTGAGACTTCAAGCTTGGGACAGGCTTTGCTGCTCTTTACCCGGCTAGCGGGGTCGGGACTTGGCCGGGGTTTGGCTCGCATTGCTGGGGTTTGGCTCGCATTACCGGGCTAGCGGGGGTCGGGACTTGGTCGGGACTTGGCCGGGGTTTGACACATAAATATTGCCCCGATTGTCCGGGACTTGGCCGGTGGTTGACCATTTCAAAAACGCACCTCGTGTGCAAGTCCCGGCCATCCCCGGGTACCCAGGGGCCGGGACATAAGTTGATATGTGCATAAAGACATCAAAAAAAGTAACTCGGCTGTTGTAAAAGCACCTATAATTTTAAAATTGTTACTCATATCCTAAAAATACCAGGAGACAGACAATTTAATTACGATGATTTTGACACCTTGTTTGTTAAAATCGATAAAGTATTGTTGTTGCGGTATTTCCATTATTGCAGTAACTCCTATTGATCTCTCTGATTCAGCGTGAAGATAATAGCGGGAATTTTGATTAGCTGTTCTTGTTGTGCTGTAAACTTGATTAGCATAATCCGGGACAAATTTAATGGGGATGACAGGCGTACTTCTTTACAATTAAAAAGGATGAATTTAAAACTTCAAATGCTCAGAAGGTCCGAGAAGACAGACAGGACAGGTCATCGCCATGGGCAAACTATCAAAATTCCCGCTATTATCTTCACGCTGAATCAGAGATATTTTCAATAGAAAAATACTCCAATTCTGGAAAAAATTCACAAAAGCTCACAGACAACAAATAAGCACATCATTTTACTCGACCTAGAATTTCAAACTTACAAAATTTGGCCATCCGAAAATATCGGAAGAAGATTTTGAAAATTCTGTTACTCTCGACTGGCTTGACCAATTTTGATCCGGTAAAAAGTATGTTGATATATCGATTCGCGCCAATACAGAAAAACCGACACGAGGGTAATCATTGGCTAGCAAAATCCTCTGCGCAGCCGTTCAATGTACGAAGTCAATTTACCAGTGAATCGATTTGGAATTTTCCGCTGACATCAGGAAAACCCCGATGATGCGAGTGACGTCATTTAATGAGCGGCGCCCTTCACGAATTAGCTCGTTAGCATAATTTATGTCCGTGAAATGTATCTATGTAAGTGCTATACACACATGGAATTTAGAGCAAGAGGAAAAATCCTTGGAAAATATTTTGGGCCTAAGCGTACCATACTTTTTAAAATTTGTATTTTTTTTCTCCTTCAAATTGTAGATATTTAAAACTTTCGAAAATAATTTGAAAATAAACATTGGAATCTTTTGAGAAAATGTATAAATTTTAGAAAACAAAAAACTAACCCTACCTGAACAATCTGTCTGCCAATGAAGTGATCTTATTTGATTTTTAATTTCATTTTCGAGGTCGATAGAATTATTTATTTGTTTTTATTTCTTATACATCAAAAATATTCTTGAATAAAGCTTTACATGACCACTCCTAATCCTACAGTAATCTTTCACTCCACACCATTTAGGCGAAGTAAAATAATAAACATGTTTCTAGTCCCCTCCCCCACCAATTTGGTGAGATTGTCAAATATTGTTGTTATTTTTCTGATCTCCTCTTTAACTTTGTTTCATCAATTGTTGTGATGAAAAGAGATGATAAGAAGTGCTTGGGTATCATTTATAAACACAGTCCACACAAGATTTCCAGGCTAGGGATAGATCTCAAGAGCAATGAGGAAAAAACAAAAAATAATGAGGGCCTTCCCGTTGTTATGATTGACGACAAAGCTTCAACAATGGGCACTTAGCACCTGGAAATTAATAACAAGTTTGTGACAAATAACAAATAATAAGGGCCTCCCTCACCAAATTTTTAAAAGTCCGGACGAGAAACACATTATTTTTGTTACTTGGCCTTAGGTAGTAAAATTTGGTCAACCCTAAATTCCTATTAAAAATCACTCGCGCATTTTTGATGAATTGAGAAATTTGAACCTACAATGACCCTTGATGAAGTATCATACATTGTTCATTTCTTATTGTATTACTATGATTAGTTTTTTTAAGAATCAGCAAGTATAGCAAATTAAGTCATGCATTGCATATAAGTTCAATGTCTCTAGAATCGTTGTAAAACTAGTAATGCTCCAAATCCAAAGGAAATCAGAAACAAAGATAGTCAAACAAACAGGGACCAATTGGTGAAATATTAAATATAAAAATAATTGTATGATATCGTCAGCTTAATAAAATAATTCAATTTGCCTTAAGTCATATTTACTACTTTTGAGAAATTTTAAAAACAAATATACATGTAGATCAAGTTTCGTCAGCTTTTTAATAAAATAATTGCCTAAGTCATTTTTTATAACTTAGCACTTAGCAGATTCTTCTATCAATGCAATAAATTCATTTGTTGTGATGGTTTTACTAACGCATTTTGCCCTATGATGGCTGGCCATGTTGGAAGTAACAAAAAAACCCACCACAAGTGACAAGTCACACTGTTTGACTAAAAAGGCAATAAAATAAATCTGCCTAAAGTCACATGCTTGACTTAGGTAATTATCCTTTTGATTTGGTATCACACTTTATAGAGTTGCATTAAAGAACTTTAACTTTAATTTGGTAAAGAGCTGATTTAGGCAAAAATCGCAAATTGATACAAAAATGAGCTCAACATTTTTGCTATTTTTCTCGAAAACTTTTGAAAAATGTTTCCAAAATAAGATCGCTTCTGACAAGAGACAAGTTTTACCAGGTATTTCACAGATTATGAATAAATGCCTTTCGATAAACTACATTTAATCTGTTCTGATAAAAATCTTGTCCATATCCTCATTTTTTTTAAAATTCATCATCATACCATCAGAAACTAGAAAGTCAATTCTATGTTTTCAATTATTTTTTGAAAAATTGATGGCACAAAAACGATCAGTTACACAGAATTGTTTGAATCATGATAACCCCCTAGACAGCTCATAAAGTATGCGTACATGTCTGCTAAATGCAACTGAATCACACCGACTCGCAGTACGCAATTCCCAATTGGTATCACACACATACGTTATCAGGCATGAGAACGCAAAAAATATGAAAAAAACTGAAAAACTGAAAATGTGCATGAAATTGGGTTAAAAACAGGCTGAAATTTAAAAAAAACCACAACCTGAATTCAGTTTTAAAACCCCCCAAAAAGGCTTTTTTGGTCTGGAGATTTTGATACTGTAAAGCATTCTTAAACAGCTAAGAAAGTGTAAGCAATCTCATTGGTTTTCAGAGAAATCGGCGACATCTAAACACAACACCAAAAGTAAGTCCCCCCTAAACAATTCGTCATAACATCGTAAGATAAAAACATTTTACCAATAAAACTTAGTTAGAAATAATCCTAGATGACTGTTTCCTAAGTGGTGTTTGAAAATGAAAGATGTCCATGACTTCATGGCTGAATAAGCTCAAAAATAAGACAAAAACTGCCCTTCTCAAAAGTCGCAACTCGCGCTAATATCTGAGCCAAGAATGGGATTTACATAGCTGAATGATCATGAATTGATTACACATTACAGTAAATTTTGCTCAGCCACGGGTACTTTTCCATTAGTGAGAAGCAATTCATACACTTTTGTGGCTTTTGAGAAGGGCAGTTTTTGTCTTCCATTTGAGCTCATTCAGCCATGAAGTAATGGAAATCTTTCATTTTCAAACATCACTTAGGAAACAGTCATAGGATTATTTCTAACTAAGTTTTATTGGTAAAATGTTTTATCTTACGAAGTTACGATGTTATGACGATTTGTTTAGAATGGGATTTACATGGCTGAATGATCATGAATTGAATTACACATTACAGTAAATTTAAAGTAAAGTAAAGTTTGATAGTATTATTTTTTGCGTAGAACAACTCCGCCTGCGGCGTCGTTGTTCTACTTAAAATAATACTATCGTCCGCATTTATATCAGACAATATAACACGGGTACGGTCTAAAAACAATACCTTTATTCTCTAATTATAATTTCACGGATACTTTATTTTACGAATTGAAAATTACTACTATATTAGCGGGCATTTTATTTCGCAAATCTGGAAATGTTACTGCTAGTTTCAATGCAAAATTGTCAGTTTCACAGGTATTTAATTTAATTTTTGTGCGATTAATCTTTCGAGCTCTGCTGATTTTGAACTGTTTTAAGGGCAGTGTCAACCCGGCACTTGTTTCAAAAATTAAATTTCATATTTCTCTATTATTTAATACTTTTATATGTATTCTAGCATTACCATCATAAGTAACTAATCGTAAGCGATTATTTCCCGTTCTTTTGGGTGATTTTAAATTGTTGTTTTGGTAAGTTTGAGCCAGGAAAAGGCGCATGGTTATTTGGCGGGAATTTAAGCGGAGTTCCGCGCTTTTCAAATGCTACGACAGCTGTTCGATCATTGCGTCGCGCGCTGAAACTCCCCGCGCGTAATACTAGACGCGCCGCTTAATATCTGCGACGTAGACGCGAAAAACAAAAGAGCGCAAAACAATGTCTAAAAATGTAAACAAAGGCCAATCTTACGATCATTTAAATTTCAGTTTTCTTCCAATTTCTTCACATTGTGACAATTAAAATTGAATCTGATAGTTTATTATGATTGTTCATAATTTTAGTATACTCGCTTTTTAGGTCACACGCCCGTGTATTCCGTGAACATTTAGCTTTAAATGGGGGAAAATGTCAATAGTTTTACTAAATCGATGTTTTCTAGAAGTTCAAATTTGAAGGAATTTTACGAATTTTCAGACAACATAACTAAAAATATATCAAACTATCAGGTAAGCTTTTACTACCATTGTGTAGAGGACTTTCAGCACTAGGAGGCAATTTTTTATTTTTTCGATTATGGATTTTAAACTCGAGATATGCATCCATTTCTAGCGAATTGTATGCAAAAAAAACACGACTTTTACACTTTTCCGATGTTTTTAGCAATATTTCCAAAACCAAGCTTTATTTTGGAAAAAGAAAAAATTGCCTCCTAGACAAAATTGTTTTGTTTACAAAAACGTATATTAGAACAAATTACCATTTTTTATTTTATAGTTATGCTGTCTGAAAAATTTGGGGTAAAAAAAAATGCTTTTTGGTTCATTTCTCAAAATTAAGTTTATTTGGTATCACATTGATATATCACCATCGGATTCCTTATCAAATTTCCTTTTTAAAAATGTATACTTTTATGTACTTTTATTCAATATTCTCAAACTTAGAAGCAAAAGTTGATCATCAAAATAATAGGGTTGACACTTCCCTTAAGTGTTTTTAAATTCACATCACATGCACCTATCGCCAAAGAATTATATTTGTGTGTCACTACTTTCGGGATAGCTGTGTTGAGCGCGAAAATATATGTAGCGCGAAAATATCCACTTTGACAGTATTTTATACTTACTCAGCAGCGTGGTGATGCGGGCTGGATTTGAGATCTGCTCCAAGATGCCATGTGCATTTTGATGGTGTGTCTGGTGGCACCCATGCATTCTCCCCGTTGAGGTTCAACGTATGTGTATGATGATTATGGTTTTCCGTAGACATGTTTTTATTTGAGGAGTCAACAACTTCCAAGAAGTTAACAACTGGATATAACGCAGAGAATGAGGAGAGGAACTTCCTCCTCGATGCAAACGCTGTGTTGTGATGTAGCTCTGAAGCGTTAGACTGTCAGATTATGCACAAATCTGAAAGAAGAAAAAAATAATGTTCACTCATAGTTATTCATTGATTTGAATCCAAATGAACTGTGATAATAATATGATTGATCAACTCGATAGCTAAAACACATTTGTATGATTTTATCCAATAAACCTTTTAAGTATTCTTCAATTTCAGGACACGAGGAGCAGAACATCGATGGAATCACATCTTACACATCATTGCTGACGTTCTGTCAAAACCATGTTTTTTTTCTGGCCCTTCATCATCATCGTCTACGCTTTCCGGCTATGTTGCCATTGCGCGCGCAACTATTGCTTTCCCGGTCTTACGATCATTGGTCTGTTTCACAAGTTCCGGGTCAACTTCTTTGTTGATGTTTGCTACCCAGGTTGGTTTTGGACGTCCGACTGGTCTTTTTGTGGCTTGATTGTGGCCCTTCAGCATGTAAAGTAAAATTACATGCATAGGAAGTGTTGCCTTAAACATGTTCAGGGGCAAGAGAACTTACACGGTTTTGTTCAAAGAAAGAATGAATTTATACACGCTGAAGGGCCGCATGGAGATACAAGGTTTGACAGAACATAGTCTTTGACAAAGACACCTCGCAAAATTACTTGTCGAGCGCAGAGCGCAGCGAGTCGTATGACGACTTATCGACCGCCGAAGGTGGGAGGCCGAGCGAAGCGAGGCGTCTTTGCGCAAATAGCTATTCTACCGTGTAAGCAGTTTGTGTCGGTCAAATACCGTCGTCATCGTAACACACGATTAGCCCACCTAATTCTCGGACGACAACATTTAAAGATAGCACTTGATATCGATGACGTCTCCCGATATATCATGACATCATTATCAACCAATCAGCAAGCGCAATTTTTCCGGCCAAAATCTTCCGTAAAACAGTACAAAACATAACACAAAATAGAATAATTGCGGAAAGGCTTTGTATTACTATTATGCTATTTCCATAGAGGGCGCTCACAATGTTTTACCAATACAAAGCCTTCATGAAAGGCTAGACAGAACATCGAGTAGCCACGATATAATTCTGCAAAGTATACTTAATATAATAGAAAGACGTACTGGACTCATCAAAAGTTCACACTAGAGTAATTCACACAATTTATGAAAAACAGCAGCACTGTACGGTCCGAGAATGTTGATTGAAGTGTACACAACTTCAGCTATCCCTCTTATATACATGTAGAAGTCCTACCTGTTGCAATAACTACAAAGCTATGAAAAGTAATCTGCCCAACCATTATATGCCACACATGTATCAAATGCTGATGAGTACCTTATATGGAAATGTATGAGCAATGATTACCAATCAGATTACAGAACAGTGATGATGTCATCGTTTTGATCCATGATTAGAACTTGGCAGCTACTTGAACTCGACTATTTCAAAACCACTCCACTATTTCAAAATCATTCTGTGGATAAGTCTATAAATTTGCACTACGCAAACAAATTAAAGGACTTGTACGATTAATTTATCAGTTTGGTATTTGCAAGTCTAGTCACTGATTAGATAACAGTTTGACTATTGACACTTCGCAAGATAAATAACAATGTTCATTCCATGCAAAATCAACAAAATTAATGGGTTGGTTGGTCACCCTCTCAGATTTGTTTTGGTCCCAGGCTCCCAGCTATTATGTAATTAAAAGTTTGAATGGTTTCAATGTTTGAAAAGTTTTAACTTCCCAATCTTGAACTGAAAGTGGGTGATCATGTCATCAGGCCTTCACCTAATGTGCGCAACCTTGGAGTGGTTTTTGATAACACAATGTCTATGACAAAGCAAGTGAACTCGATCATATCCTCTGCTAACCTCCAACTTCGTAACATCAGAAGAATTCAGCGATATCTTGACAAGGACACTAAACATCATGTTGTCCGTGCTTTGATTTTATCTCGCCTGGACTATGCTAATAGCCTACTATATGGCCTCAAATCTCAAGATCTCCGCCGCCTTCAATCCATCCAAGACAAAGCAGCCAAACTCATTTTCTCTGTTCCTAGACTAACTAATCCTGTACCATTAATGAACAAACTTCATTGGCTCCAAATTCAAAACCGGATACATTTCAAACTCTGCCTGCTCATCTATAAGTGCCTTAATAAATCTGCCCCGACCTATCTCATCAATGAAATTAGTTTAAAACCTGCTCTCTCCAGCGGTCCTGTTACCAGATCTGCCCAGGACAAAACCCTCCTTGTTATCCCTGCTTGCAAGAAATCCATTGGTGACAACGCTTTTGCAGTTGCTGGACCTTCTATCTGGAACCGCCTGCCACAGTGTCCGTGAAGCCACATCTGTCAACCAGTTCAAGAAGTTACTTAAGACTCACTTATTTTGAAATATTTCTCTGTGTATCTCATTACTATTATATGCTGTATGCTGAATGTTGGATGATTTTTGTTTGTTTGTGGTTGTTCTGTTTTTTTGTTGTTGTGCGTTTAGATCTTTCATTGAATAAGCGCGTTATAAACTCTAGTACTGTATGTATGGCCTTTACTTGTTTGTGAGTTAAGTTGCATGGCTATACAACATCCACTCTTATCCACAAGTGATTTGAACATTCTGTGATAACTAGTTCTGTGTTTGAGGGGTCTCAAAATAAAATATATTCAAATTTCCAAAATATGAAGGCATGCTCAGAGGCCCACAGGGCCGTATGTTGATGAGATGCAGTGTTTCTAACATCATGTATTCTGTTTATTTGAGTAGCAATCACCCAGGTAGCAATTTACAGCTAAATATCTTTTACCAAATTTGAGATATGCGTGATCCTATATTCAATATTTAACAATGCAAATCGGGATGACAAAAAGGGGCTTTGGTGTCAAATTTCAACAGGCCATATTTTTGAAACCGCTTTGATTTGAGCACTAGTTTTTTGCATTTACATGTGTTCATTATACCTATAAATGTATTCTAGAAATGATTTTCAGCCAAATCCAACCGGGTGACCAGCCAAGATTTTTGGCAAATTTGTTGATTTGGCAAGGAATGACTCAACTGACTGATGGAGAAATAGTCCATTCATTCTATGCAGTGATATCCAGGGCTGGATCTTAAAGCTTTTTTGGTACCAGCCAGTGGGCACTTATAAAACTCGCCCATTGCTTGTGTGTTGGATTTCGATCACGACAGGAGCATGCGATTTTTGTGTAAGTGGTCTGTGATTTTGTCAATATTATATTTTTACTGTGATTTGTCGATCTGCATTAAATGCAAAAAGTAACAACGCCCCCGGCTGGACTCGAACCACCAACCTTTCGGTTAACAGCCGGACGCGCTAACCAATTGCGCCACGGAGGTGATTATTTACTAGGCTGTGTTGGTTTGTCATGTTCACCCGTACACTTCCCCGTACACTTTCTTGCAAAGTCGGGCATCGTTTTTTCTCAAATGTTGCTTGCATATTGCAGTTGCTGTCGCCTTTACTACATGTGCTGTCAGTTGAACTTGGAACCAACGTTTAATTTGAACTCTATTTTTAATAAAAAAATACTCCAATACGGGAAAAAATTCACAAAAGCTCACAGACAACAAATAAGAACATCATTTTACTCGACCTAGAATTTCAATCAACGGATTTCAATCATCGGGAAAACCCGATGATGCGAGTGACGTCATTTAATGAGCTCATTAGCATAATTTATGTCCGTGAAATGTATAATAGAGTTTTATAAGTGGTGGGGCAGGTAGCTTCAAAAAGTAACCAGCCGGACAAGAAATTCACCTGCCCAAATTTATTTCTCGATTACACAGATGTTGGTCATGTTTCATTATCATAATTCATATCGTGTTTTGTTTGTTTATCACTATAAATTATTATTATTCAGGCTCAGAATATTGACGCAAATCTGCAAATTGATTCGCGTAAAGATACGCACAAAATTTGATTACCAAACATGCCAAAATGTGCGCAAAATATGCTTCAACGAACAGGGAAAAGTACAACATTAATTTCCGTTCTTGAAAATAAAAATAAAAATTTTAGATCCCCAGTTTCACATTGCTTCACTACTGCAGTGCATGATCCCCTACACAAAGAGAGATTGAGTCGGGTTCCACCAAGAACAGAAATGAATTGTGAGATTTTTACCGCACGTGTGATGTTAGGGGAACTCCCTTCCTCCAATCACAATTTACTGTTTGGTATTGGACTGTCATCCCCCACCATCAAGTAATATTATTGCCTGATCCTTGAAACAATTTCCTGTCAAAATACTTCCGCAGTATTTTCTGTTTGATCATGCTTGAAGAGAAGGGGAAATATACCAGTTTTTCATTGTACAAAACCCATTTTCCAACATAACACATGGACAATCAAATTTTAAACAAAAACAAATAACCATTTAGCCATTGTAATGTGAGGTATCTGTATCACCTGTAACTTGAATTTACCAGCACAATTTTCCAAGTGAAGGAGTTATGCATAAGACAGGCCTGTAACAGTGACAAAAATAAGCATTAAAAAGGAGAAAAATAAGCATTACCAAAAGTAGACCACAGGCCTATACTTTACTGTGCAAAAACTGAAAAACTAAATCTTGGCAACCGTTAGGTAAAAATCTCCCAGAGCCCGCTTATTTTTCTCCTTGAACAGTGGCGTATCTGTGGTCTTTGTCAGGTAGGGCAAAGGGTATTTTTTCCAGGTGAAATTTTTTTCCCAAAATCCCCCTCCCCTGAAAAACATCCTGGTTACTGGCCTGGTAAGGGACGCATTTGATTTTCAGGGGGGTTGGGGTGGAAGTTGGGGTCGGGTGGAATATTTTTGGCAAAGGCGGCAAATTCTTTTATTTAAGATTTTAAGGTTTTTCAGTACATTGAGTTGGGTGAGTCAGATTTTTTTTTTACTCAGCATTTTCAATAAAATGAAGGTCTTATAAAAAAGAGCTGATGCAGACTCAAAATGAGAGTCATAAACCTAACTCTACCATATACCCCAACAGAGTTTGTTGGTATCACCCGGCGTGGAAGTACACTCGTGGTGTAATGGAAAATCCCAAGCCCTGTGTGCCGGAGGTCCCAGGTTCAAATCCCGGGGGGGTCGCGGCGATATTTTGGGTCACTTTTCCCCTTGCGGAAAAATTGTCTGAAAAAAGTGGGGGTAGAGTTAGGGTTAAGAAGCATTTTCTTTTTCTTTTTCCTCCAAAATATTTTTAACTTTGGTTTATATAACCCTAACTCTACCTTAATACCACGACAGTGTTTGTTGGCATGTACCCAGCCTATATACTTGGCGCAGTAGCCTTGACACTCGTGGTGTAATGGGATGGGAAATCCCTAGTCCCGTGTGCCGGGGGGGGGGGGGGGGGGGGGGGGGGGCGATATTTTGGGTCACTCTTCGCCTTGTGGAAAAATTGTCTGAAAAAGGGTAGAGTTAGGGTTAAGAGTGAGCAGAAGACAGTGAAAAAGTCTTCAGGGTAGCACTGTCGGCACATAATCTGTTCCAATGTCAGTGCCCCCCCCCCCCCAAGGCCATATGACGTCTGACAATCCAAGGCCATGTGATTGCTATTCCACTACAGGAACCGATGATGCTACGTGATTGAGTCCATGTTATCAGATTGCTATATTTGTTCGCATGTGTCATGAAAGCCCAAATTGGCACTATCTTCATGAAATCAGAGCTGTTGTGTTGAGTGACACATTCCACCATTGAACTTTGATTGAGTGCCACTGCCGGTTGTGATTGTTTAAATCGAGCACATGCCTACCACACACCTCCCATTGGGAGGTGTGTGGTAGGCATGTGCTCGATTTAAAAGGCTCCCATATGATATCGTATCGGGTCAGCCGTTTGTAGAATGTGAAATACTGCCGCAAACATGATTTGGTGGATAACAAATTATATGTATTGCACAACAGCACTATGTTTTTGCCAAAATTAAAATTTGGCAAATGTTCAAGACCCCCAGATTTATATTGGCATGATATTTTTGGGTTAATTTTTGATCAATCTTTCTTTGATATTCCTGGAACTAATCTATTTCGGAGTAATGGCTAGCTGGATTGAAACTTACGCATGCTTTCGGGTTTACGTTTGTTTCGTCAATAGGCCTTGATTGCAAATGTTCAAATATTAATTCTGATAGCCCTCCCTAACTTTTTGGGATACGGTTAACATTTTAAAAAGAATTTCAAATGTTATTTTTAGTGAGTTTCTAATATTAAAATGTTCATGGATGAATTGATCAACTACAATGATACAAATGTTTTTTTATAGAACTCTAGGGGCCTAACCCTTATAAACTTAAACGTAAAAAAGAGCCTCATCATTATTTCCCTAATGTTGGCAATATAAACTCATCACAAAAAGTCTATACACTTAAAAATGAGCCAATAATTAATGGCGCGAAACGGTATGGATGAATCGAAGCACATATCCCAGTGCATGATTTTGTTCTGCGTATTTTGACACCTCGATTGTTGAGATACGATGTTGGGGAGCGGAGTTATTGTCATTTCAATGGCCGTAGGTCTAGTTTCAAAAGTGACAATCATCCCTATAGAGAATGATCAGGTTTATGAATTACACATGTGTACAAAAATGCTTCTAACACGATCATCACAAAGGTTGAGTGTGTCCTTGAAAGAGTTCCAAAACAGTCGCAACGTGACGTGGGGTCTTGTTGATTAGGGCCTGTGATTGGTCAATTACCTATCTGTTTATAAGTACGTCACATCTTCCAGTTTTACTGCACCATTGCGATTGACGCACAATATGCATCAGACGCTGGGGAATCGTATACTCTGTGATCAACAAATTTTTGTTTTGATTATAACCGTTTTCATTGACTTTAAAAAAACATAAAAATAAGTGAAGACGAATGACGTGCAGGTAGCTATAAACACGTAAAACCGACGTTATATACCGATACTTCTAACAGATGGAGTATAATAGTAACTATAGAGCAAAAGTGTGCTAACACTAACACTAACAGACGTGTGCTCTCGTGAAGACCTGCCTGCTTCTCTTTGATCTGCACAAATACATTTAATTTATGGCATGGCAAAGACTATTCACCAGGGAACCCTGTAGCTAATAGCTGACAATCTATATACTATATGCCCAGGCAACTATGGAGGGCGCTATATCGTTGACCCTGCAGCTAAAAGCTAGCATTCTATTAGACCGGGTACTATTGAGGGCGCTATATCGTTGACCCTTCAGCTAAAAGTTGAAATTCTATTCGCCCGGGTTACTATATCTCCGCCGTGTTTTTTGAAAAGTCATATCTGATAAAACAACCTTATGTTACAAAAATAAAGACTAAAGAACAAGTGACCCCATTTGAACGCTCTTGGCAGCAGGGTCAGGGTGCCAGGTCTAATACTATAATAGGTTTTCGGCAGTTGGCTGCCCGGGCAAATAGTAATTGCCTTAATTTATATTTATAGCTCTCATACGACTCAGTACGAGAGCTATCAATTGAAAGCATACGATAGGACGTCGCCGATTTTCGTTTCTAGTTATGCCTATTTCTAGAATATTTGTATCGACTTGGTCATGCCTGTAGGCCTACTGTTAGTGTTAATATTACATGTATCCTAGATAAATTTTCAGCTCCATAAATCATTAAATGCTACCAAAAATATTATTGATATAAAATCGGCCCTAATCCCAGCGAAAATATACGTCTCCCCAGCCGGAAGAGGTTTTCAATGAGGTCAATTCGCGATCATATTTACGTATCTAAAGTTATAAACCATTTCAAATCCGAAAATATACGATCGGTTCCGATTAGTCTCGTTCCACGTTTTACTTACGCGTGTATGTACACGTAGTAAATAAATCCCTAGGCGGACAACCAATGATATGAATGTGATCAACTGTTGCAAAAAACGCAGTACGCAGCTAGTCCATGTGACCTGTTTTTCCGAAGATTTTCGATCTCAATTTGAAATGGTTTATTACAACAAACTAGTATACAATGTAAAGTTCTAACATATTTTACAAATTAAAAGCACCCAATACAACAAATTATGTACAATTAGTTTAGGGTCCTGACCTGGGTATGCAGTTTCCAGTCTGATGTTTCCAGTCAAGACACTGCGCAACGCCCACAACCAGTATGTTGAATCCATCATCAACTCTGACCAGCCAAAAGACTTCTGGCGCTATGTAAGATCCAGACGAAAAGATACCACTGGAATTCAACCACTGAAGGTAGATGGAAATCTCATCACCAGCGATGCCGGGAAAGCAAAAGCCCTAGCCCATCAGTTCCAAAGTGTGTTCACGAGGGAAAACCTTGATCCTGCGTCGATGCCAACTCTACCACCAAGTGAAGTTCCAAGCATGCCTCACTTCAAAATCACCTCTGGAGGTATTGAGAAGCTCCTATTAAAGATCAACACATCCAAAGCCATCGGCCCAGACCAGATACCAAACCAGATCTTAAAGATAGCCGCCCACGAAATAGCCCCTGTCCTTCAATTTATTTTTCAACAGTCTCTAAATACAGGAGACCTCCCACTGGACTGGAGAAGAGCCAATATCACCCCTATCTACAAAAAGGGCAGCACTACAGACCCGGCAAACTACAGACCAGTATCACTGACTAGCAACTGCTGCAAATTACTCGAGCACATTATTGACAGCCAGATCGTGCGCCATTTTACTGAACATAACATCCTCGCCGAGAACCAACATGCATTCCGGAAAGCTCGATCATGCGAGACACAACTCATACTTACAGCTCACGACCTTACCAAAAATTTAGACGACAAACTAAACACAGATATGGCAGTACTTGACTTTTCAAAGGCATTTGATGTCATGCCCCACCACAGGCTCCTTCTCAAGCTGGATCACTACGGCGTCAGAAACAAAACCCAAAACTGGATCCGTTCATTCCTGACGAAACGTCAACAGAGAGTAATGGTAAACGGCAAGACATCGAACTGGCAACCCGTACTCAGTGGTGCCCCGCAGGGCACGGTATTGGGCCCCCACCTGTTCCTTGTACTGATAAATGATATACACCAAAATGTCAAGAGCTGCACAAGACTTTTCGCAGATGACTGCCTACTTTACAACACTGTCAAATCACCTGATGACGAAGCGGTACTCCAAAAAGACCTCGACCAGATGGTTAGCTGGGCCCAAAAATGGGGCATGAGATTTAACCCAGCCAAATGTAGCACACTGCGTCTATCCAGAGACAGACATCCAGGACAAACAAACTACAAGATGTTGGGCACAGTTCTTGAAGAAACAGCCGAGACAAAATATCTTGGGATTTTCATCCAGAAAGACCTGAGGTGGAACAGACAAACAGAGTTCGCAACGGGTAAAGCAACTAGAGTACTAAACTTTGTGCGAAGAAACTTCTACCACGCTAAGCCTGATGTGAAGGAGAAACTATATCAAACGTTAGTCAGACCACACCTGGACTACGCAACGGCGGCCTGGGATCCCCACACTGGTAAAAACATAAAATCGATTGAAAGAGTCCAAAAACGCGCTGCAAGGTTTGTGACAAACACCTATGGTAAAGACACTAGCATCAGTAATATCCTCA